>JAHWFP010139673.1:0-38565 GCA_023313725.1 Lithobius niger
GTACCGAATTTCACTCAGTAACAATAATTAGAGGCACATGCTTGTTTCTGTCGATCAAAGAAATTTCTTTGTGCATTCCTTTGCTTGGCACAAGCAAGCGCTATATAATACTAGACATTACTGGACGTTGCCAGATGTTGCTAGATTCTGCCTACTTTCAATCGGTGATATTGCCACTTTAAGCTACAATTTCCAAAGCCATATTGTCTGTGCTTCTGCAGTCCTTGTAATGGGGTGAGCGCTATTTGCGTAATTACATTGCGACCGTTGCTACTGCCCCCCAATGGCGCTAGATGGCACTAAATGCTGCAGATATTCTTGGTGGCAACCCACCTTTAATCCAACAAGTTTCCTTTCGTTAAAGAAATAAGTTTCTCACATTTACACGCAAATTGTTTTCTGTAGCTGTGCAATTATTTTTCTTTTTATTTTAATTTATTTCCTGCAATTTCTTTTGAATTTTCATTGCCGTCGATTGCTACCTGCAACGAGCACGCCATATCTGTTAAGTGGCTTTTTTCGTTGTTGATATCTCTGATGTAAGACTACAACCTAAATTCCCTGATGACTGTTTTGCTGCCATTGTAACTTCCGGACAGCTCCTGTTTATGACGTCATATGATTCTTTCTGTTGGGGAAGTTGCACCAGCCATTAATGAACTTGAGATAGAGTGGCAATGAACGATGACGTCATAATAGCGAGAAAGTTAAGATGGTAAGGGGAGTGACGGATACGTCATTAAATCATGCGTATGTGAGTTGCACCATTCGAAGTGGTAGCTCGCAGTTGTAATGCTAGTCTTCTATTTATTAATTGGTTGTAGATAGATGCCGTAGATTCTTTAAGGGACCTATCTTGTTAAGTCGAGATTTGGAATAATTGCCTCTGGGTTTCTCTTGAGACCTGAAACTCGTGAATTAAATATTGTAAAAATGAAAATTCGGTTTTTTTTTTTTTGGGGGGGGGGTGCAGAGAGGACCAGTTTTTCTAGGAATTTGCGCAATTGAAATCAGTATTTACAAATCGTTAACGTCTGTCGAGACCTACCAAAGGTCACAAAAGGTCACATTAAGAATAATGCAATAAATAAATAAAGAAAAAATTAGATGCAATTTTCTCAATTGTACGTTTGATTATTTCAAGTAAAAATCACCAATTTTTATCCGTGTACCTTTTAACAAGTAAAGTGAAACTTCAATCATATAACCCCTTTTTTACGGCACACTCGACGTTTTTGTTCATAATTTGAAGTGACGTGGATTCAAGTCGACAAACTGCGGAATACTGTTCCGGTGTATTTGTCATCTTAGGTAATCCTCGAAGACTTTTTTTTAGCAAACAATAATAATTATAATTATAATTATTATTATTATTTACTACTGTAAATAGAATTTCCTAATTTTTTAACACTGCTCTTTTTTTGTGGATTTTACTGTCCATAATGTTTTTTTTTTTAATGATGTGTGAGACAGTAACACTTTTGATTCTATATACATTGATTTTTTTTAGGACTACTTATATTAACACTGTTTTAACTATTTTAAAAGCGTTATTTAGTTAATGAAATGATGTATGCATCTGATTTTTGAATTTAAACAACGGTATGTGTATTTGTTGGCCGTCTGTGTATTGCTGCTCAAATAAGTTCAACTGAACTTCGAGCCCGTCTTAGCAATAAAGTTATAGTTATTACTATTATTATTTAACAAAAAGTATTAAACAAGGCCCTAAAAGCTTTATTTATGACAAATAAGCATAAGAAAACTAGTGAAATTGTAAAAGAAAATAGTATTTTCGGTATTGAACAACTCCTAGAGTATGGAATAATTACGCAAAACTACTTTTCACAAGACTATAAAACTCCACTACCAAGAAAACGTAGAAGCAGTAATAATCATTGGTTAAAAATTCCTGCATGGCGAAATTCATATGGAAAAAGAAATCTGAACTACTTGATTCCAAAAATGTTCAAATGTTCAACAAATTGCCGGAAAATTTAAGAAACCTAAAATCAACATACGTTATGAAAACGAAAATAAAGGAATGGCTGCTGGGAAAATGAACACAGAATTAAAACAACCTAATTTATATATATATATATCTTTGTACATACTAATTTTTAAAGCTAAGTATATCCAATAACGAACTATAAACATGTTTCTGTTTTAAGTGTATTTATATTTTAATTGTAAATATGTTTTATTTTAATTTGTAATTGTATTGACCTGCACATACAAACTGTTTACTCAGTTTCGTGCTTAATCATAAATAAATTATTATTATTATTATTATTATTTTTATTATTATTATTATTATTATTATTATTATTATTCCAGATATTTTTGGAAGGAACAAATGAACTATATGTTCTTTTTCGATTCCTGGGATTGCGTAACGTGATTTCGACGTCATTCAGCCCCCCCCCCCCCCCCCCCCCCCCCCCAACACACCCCCAGCCACACCCCCTACATCGCTGTATTGATCGGCGTTTTTTTTTAGGAGGCGGCTCTCCATCATCATTGCTTTGACCGTCTCACCGTCACCAGATTTCCCCGCCAAAATCGTCACGTGAGCATGACGAGACCTTTACGTCAAAACAAGTCCCATCATTGCTGGTTGGTGGTGCAAGGGTTGGTCGTAGGCTATTTTGGGCGCGCGTGGGCGTGACGCCGTATAATTTTCCCTCATGTCTCTGTGAGGGGGGGTCTTTGACGTGACGACTAGGGGTTCTACACAAGTGGAAATTTCCCATTGCCAGGGAAATTTACCAGTTCAGAGCCAGAGAAAAAGATAACTGGGGGAAATTCCAGAAAAATTCCTCGTTCGGATTCAAAATATTGAATTTGTGAAACAAAAACAAGCGAACAATGAGCGGCGTTCGAATCGTCACGTGCTTTCGTTGGTACTCGTCGTAGGCTGAAAGTAACGTCATTTAACGTTTGTGATTGCGACTGTTTGTAGTGAAAAATTCAAATTTACTGCACTCCTCGATCTCGAATTTATTCTCTGTTTTCATTCGAATTGTCTTAAAGGGTTAAAACTTCAAATGTATATATTTTTCAAAATCACTATAGTCATTACGCCCCTAAGTATTAATCACAGCTTACAAAACGAATTCATCAACAAACAAAAAGTAGGTGGGGGTTGGGAGGAGGGGAGGGGGACTAATAAAGCGTTACTCGTGACTTCTTGTCTTGGTCTCGACTAGAAAAATCTCTTCTCAGCCTGTAATTTTAAATTTCGTGACTTCTCGTCTTGGTCTCGATAGGAAAAATCTCGTCTCGTCTCTACCTGTAATTTTAAATTCTCGTGATTTCTCGTCTTGGTTTCGACTAGAAAAGTCTCGTCTCAACCTGTAATTTTAAATTCTCGTGACTTATCGTCTTAGTCTCGATTAGAAAAAATCTCGTCTCGTCTCGACCTGTAATTTTAAATTCTCGTGACTTCTCGTCTTGGTCGCGACTAGAAAAAATCTCATCTAGATTCATTGTTGCTTGATTTTCTCGACTTATCTTTCCTCACAATGTTGCTATGAAAGATGGATCTTCGAAAATCTGTACATCTTCGAAAAATTCTGGCGTATTTACTTTATTAGTATTGGTGATGAAACTAATAGCATTTTATTAAGCCATTTTTAGGGATATTGATGGAGATTAAAAAAGAAATTGCAAGTGTTTAAAAATTTTTGTATTTTATGGTTTTTACTGCGAGTAATAGCATTGCATCTCCGTCTCTTATTTGATTGTCTTAGACAACTTTTAATGGGGGAGGGGGGGGGCAAGAAAAAATAATAAATGAAAGTAATATAACCCTACTCACGCAGTTAAGTGAAATATCAGCTTTGGCCAAAACGGCTTATACGGCTTAACGGCTTATATCAGCTTTTACGGTGCCAAAACCGTAAAATAAAAAGTCGAGAAAGCTTCGAGATAATTGAAACCGTTTCTGTTCTCGTCTTGATCGCGCCTTCAATCATCTCTACCTAGACTCAGTTTGCAAACGGAGTGTCTCGCGAGACGAGAACAAGTCGAGATTTTCTCGTCTCGACAGCAACACGACTCATATTTCATAAACTACAGTTGGCACCGGCTATGATGGCCTGCAGTTTTGTCTCCTATGTTTACCGTCTGGAATTCCCATCTGACTCCAAACAGCAATCAATGACCGACCTACCGTCTGCTCTTATGACCAGCTATCAACCAATCCAGTAACCTTGGCTGTATTGGCGATCTTGACCGCATTTTTGTAGCTCAGTGGTGGTGTGCCCATGTTTATGTGGTTAGCGCACTAAAGATCAGTGGGTTGTTTGCAGAGCGTTGGGTCGTAAAGGTGTTTTTGTTTCGTTAACCCACTTTTCGATGCTTATATGTTAAGATTCGATGATTTAGGGTGGGAACGTCAGGCTTACCCGTTCAGCTGAAAGTTACACTGCAGTAACTACTTTTACTGTATTTACCTACTATGTTTGAGATGGGTGCAAAAGAAATATATACAATTGATTGCTTACGTGTACGGGCAACGATTAAATCTATATCAAATACCAGCTGCAGCCATTGCCCAACACACTTACTAGAAAACTGTCTTTATCATGCATCAGTAGTTCGTTACAGCTATGCAAAGACTAGCAAAGAACCAGTCTGTTTTATTTTTTCAACTGAGCCTCATAAGAGACGAAAAGGGCCTGAAAAATGGCTTAAGGGGTTCCTTAAAGAGGCTACCGGGGGGGGGGGGGCCTGTGAAGAGGGCTAAAAGGGCCACCTAATAGTGGGCTAAAAGGGCCTGAAAAGAGGTAAGGGGTTCTTCAGAGAGGCTAAAGAGCATATTAAGAAGCTAAAAGGGCTTAAAAAGAGGTTAGGGGGGGGGGGCCGTAAAGAGGCTGAAGAGCTCAGTAAAGGCTTAAATGGACCTGAAAAGAGGTAAAGGAGCCTATAAGAAGCTAAGGATGCCTGAACCGATGCTAAGGGTGCCTGAAAAGATATGCTAAGAGTTCCTGAAAAGATGCTAAGGGTGCCTGAAAAGATATGCTAAGAGTGCCTGTAAAGATGCTAAGGGTGCCTGAAAATATGCTAAGAGTGTCTGAAAAGATGCTAAGGGTGCCTGAAAAGATATGCTATGAGTGCCTGTAAAGGTGCTAAGGGTGCTGAAAAGAGCGAAGGATGCCTGAAAAGAGGGTAAAGGGTGTAAACTGGTGCTAAGGACGGGGTCTAAACAGAGTCTACAGAAGGGCATGTAAACGGAGGATTAGGGTGCCTGAAAAGAGCCAACGGGGTTTGTAAAGAGGCTAAGGGGGTCTAACAGAGGCTGTAATGGTAACCTGAAAAGAGGCTGGGAGGCGTAAAAAGAGGCTGTATGGAAAGAAACGCCATAGGATTGAAAAAGTTCTTGCATTTAGAGTTAAATGCAGTTTTGTTAAGCTCTTTGATGTGGGAGAGAACTGGCTTGTGAAATACTGTGTTGCAATCATGTCAGTCCTAAAAAAAAATTCTGGCACAAGTATGGTGACGTAATTGTTGCAGGCATTTCGATTGAATTTAAATTGCTAGGCTGTGCTTCGCGGAGCAAGTTAAAGTCTTAAGTTCCGATCGTATATCCGTACTACTATCTGTAACCACATGTCAAGAAACCAATTTAGACCTATACGTGCTACTTTTCACCGACAGTGTCAAATGTTGTTGTTACGTTAGCGTTCTGATTAAAACACCCTACAGTCTATGGGTCGGTTTCATTTTTTTGACTTCGGTTCCGGTTCCGGTTTTCATGTCAACAAAACCGCGGTTTCGGTTTCGATATCTGTTTTTGCCACCCTCCGCCCCAACCAGATAGTTCTCGTTTTTTTCTTGTAACAGTAGTATTGCTAGCTTTTAACTCACTTCTCAAGAGCGTCATAGACCATGGGTCTAGCTGAGACACCATTACCCTCTACTGTTTTCGTTTTAAATGAGTAGGAGCTTTGCTGTGAATTCTACGTAGAAAATAATAATTATTAAAACAATCAAAACAACAAATCAATCTTTGATTTTTTGAACACCGTATGAAAAACCGATTCAAATCCGAATCGGTTTCGGTTTTCAGTAAAAACCGAAAATTCGGTTTCGGTTCCGGTCACTGACACATCCCTAAAAGTTAGCTCAAGATTTTGTATGATCATGGTAGTTTGTGGAAGGAATAAGGTCCATGCTTTGCACGTATGGACGCCAGCGTCTGCCTCTCTTGACGTTTCCTGTGTGCCTGGACCTAGAAGCTAGTATTTTTTTTTTTGGTATACCTAAAAATTAAAATGGGCATGGTGTCCACATCTTTATAAAAGGATAGTCGATCAATTACCCATTCAACATCATAATATCTAAGTTTGAAAGGTAAAGAAAATAGGGTGTGTCCGTGTCAATTCATCTTAATACTTCGTTAAGTAATAAAATAATATTAGTAGGGTATTGCAGTGACAATTGGTGCAGACAGTTTATTCTTGTGTATTCTTGTGTACAGTTTCAAATTAAACTACAAACGTCATCAAGGACAATATTAATTAATGTACTGAAATTACTTCTGTGATCTCCGGAAAACAGGAGACATTGCTAAATTGCAACGCATCAGCATTCTACAGGTGAAAAGCTTGTTTAATTCATTGCAATCTTTTTTTTTTTTCGCTCCTGCCGTACTGACATTCCTTCATCTGTTTTTCCTTGATGCAGCGACAATCAAAATTGTCTAGCATCCTTTAATAGGTTGCGCTTTTTGTTAAATAAATACGGATACAAACCTATTTACGTAGCGTTTTGGACTTAAATGTAAGACTGCCTGAGCGGGAATCGAACCCACGACCTTTGTAACCAGTCCAGCCACACAGCCATACTGACACGGCCATACTGACATGGCCCCGCTTTATATAGACCTTTGCGAAGCGGGTTGCACTGGGAGCAGTAAGTGTTAAAACACTTAGTTGCCATGGTGACTGAGTGGTGTTAGAGATCAGCATAGCTGTGTGAAGTACGTGATCTACAGTAAGGTACTGGTCATTATTCATCGGTGGGGTGGAGGAAATCGAGGGGAAGTCATGGATATTTTGTACCCGGGGGGGGGGGGCGCGCACATTTTTTAGGCCCCGTCAAGGGGGTCGGTCAGCCAAATCGGCAGGATTAATGGTAAATTAAAAAAAGACGCAAACCTATTTACGTTGCCTTTTCGTCAAACTGCCGAGCGGGAATTGAACCCTCGTCCATGTAGACCAAAGGCCGAACTCTAGCGCTAATAAGCCGGTAGAGATTCGGCCTTTCAGCTCAAAGGACGAGGGTTCAATTCCCGCTAAGGCATTATGACATATAAGTCCAAACGGCTACGTAAATTGGTTTGCATCTGTATTTATTGTTACTTGAAGCAGCAAACACTTTTGTTACTATTAAAAACCAACTTATCATTGAAGATTTGCAAAAACGACTGGTTAGAAGAAAATGCTAAAATTTAATACTCAATGAATCTTTGGTCTCAACAAATAATTTTCAAAAACTACCCAAGAGGGAAATAGGTAAAACGAAAAAGTTGGGAAAAGGGACCGTGGGTGAGGGTGATTAAGGGCGAGGACAGGGCGACCACCAGAGCCCCCTCCCCTGCAGTTTTGTGGGGGGGGGGGGATTGTCCAGGACTCAGTACAAAAATGAAGATATACGAAAGAGCGACTGAAGGGGGTGTGCTGATTGAGTGAGTGTAGCGAACGAAAATCAGCGTTTGTTAGCCATAAGTAAAACTGGTGTCATTTGGGTTCACTAACCATAGCCAGAGACAGTAAGGCGTATTGAATGCCATATTTACTTCCGAAATGCGGCCTTCGGAAGCTCAGGTTGGTGAGTTTCAAAATATAAATCGATACGATGGAGCGCAACTTCTGACGGTATATACGCCAGTGCGAAGTGTGCGCAGAAATGAGACTTATTTTAGTGAAAAATAGACATATGAGAGACCAAACCGTACCAATGTTGCAAACGGTGCATTCAACACTATCCGTGCGTAGCACGGGTTTCGGCTAATAGTCTTATAATCGTGTAGCGCAGCGTAATGTAGGATATGAGCTATAGCCATTGGCCAGTGGGTTACCGCTGTTGTCGACAAGCACATGTACGCACGAATCTAGGCACACGCTAGTGTGTCGCGCGAAGTTAGGTAACAAACATCACATCAGTTCAATTGTAGAGGAAATTGTAAATCATTGTAGCGCGACGCCATAGCGTAAGTGCCTTATATCTTGAAGCATATTTGAGCACATTTCGGGTACTTGGGGTGCTATTTGCGTGGCGAATGTTTTGGTGTGTTGATGTCACTCCTTTGAAGGGCCGAACCATTCGTAACTTGGCGGTCCCTTTTGCCACTTTTGGTTTTTGGTATGATCACAAAGAATCCGACGAGGAAGACAATCCGCAAGTTCCCAAGAGTAAATTTTGGTAAAAGTATTGGCTAACACCCTACAAATTCAGATTGACAACCAAATTAAGCTCCCATTACCATTCACAACGAAATGGCTCATCTTATAGGGCGACCTACTGTTATTTACAGAATTCTTACAAGGTGACGACCGTTTCCGGAGGTTTTCTTACGCACTAAAATAAGGACTAGGAAGATCTTGATAAGGAGGTCATTACGATCGTGTCTTGGGGGAAAAGAACATTCATTCAAAAACATCTTCAACAAGTTACGCGAAGGAATTTTAAGGCCACCACGCGAGAACGCGTATGAGTCGCGTGCTGCCGGAAGGGCAGGCGCCAAACTTATATTTAGGAACATCTTTTAGCGCAACAAACTCGTAGAAAAGTTGTTTCTCATCGTCAAATCCTCAGAAACCATTGAAAAAAAAATGCATGGTGTGTAATGTATGGGGAGAGAGGAAAGGAAGTTGGAGAAGATTTAGACTTAAATTTTGTTGTGAAAAAAAGTAAGTGCGTTTCTCTTGGTGTAAAAGCTGCGTGGGGGTGTTGGGGGGAGGGAGGGGGAAGGAAAGAGCGACAAGCATTTCCTGTCTTTAAAACTCCATTTACGGGTTTCCTATGTTAAAAAGGACTTAATCGCTATTTTAGCCCCATCCCACGGAAAATAGCGTACGAAACATTTATCTAGGTGTATGACACAGGGGGGGAGTCGTCTCGTCACCCGTGCGCCGCATCATACACAGTCTATGGAGCAGTGACACGACGTAGTATTATTGTATATAACTCTATGCTGGAGCCTTAACGGGTTAGCTGCAAGGGGCACTGCAGAGAGAAACAGAAGCCGATGCTGTGAAGAATGATTTCTTAGACCTAAAACGCACGATTTTTATTGTTGGAGAAAACAACGTTATTTTAAGCCTAAGAAATCCGCTCTTCGGTTGTGTTTCCCTCCATTTTAATGTAGTGCACCTTGTAGTTATGCCCTCTAAAACCCATACTGGTGCCAATCTGGCAGCAAATGTCACTGCGCATACAATACCAGCCAGAAGTCATGTCGTAGAATAATCCGGTTTTTTTTTAATAATTAGTATTATAATTACTGGAACTCTCGCTCTGAACGTCTTTATTGTTAACTTGTCTCACGTTTTAAGTCATTATTTGTAAACGACGTTGTCCAGAGCGATCTAGTGAAAGTAGTAAAACCAGCCAGAAGTCGGATCGTAGAACAATCCATACCCGTATGATGCGTGGTTAAATTTTACGCTTACGCGCTATAAACTCTGTATCCAGGCGGCGCGTGATGTAGGATTCAGCTTTTCTGTGTGACTCAGTTTTGCAACATTAGTTCAAAACGTGAGTAAATGTTGCAAACGCTTATTTCCCGTTTTTTTTTTATCCCACGTGCGAGACGGTTGTGCTCCATTCACTCAAACGAATGCAAATGTTGCAAACGCTATAAACGCGCAGGATGCTCGAAAACAGAGGTTGTGCCCTTTAACTGAATGTAACAACTATGTCATACAGGAAACCTATATTCAGTATAGCGGAGGTAAGCATCTTAAAGCAATTAATATACGTCGAAGCATTTCTTAAGCTAGCCTATTGGCTTCATTAAAAATTCGTATGTGTAGTAAAAGCAGGGGTAGTAAAAATGAAGAAGTACGAAAGAGCAACTAAAGGGGGTGTGCTGATTGAGTGAGTGTAGCAACGAAAATCAGCGTTTGTTACCCATAAGTAAAACTGGTGTCATTTGGGTTCACTAAGCATAGCCAGAGCCAGTAAGGCGTGTTGAATTACATATTTAATTCCGAAATGCGGCCTTCGGAAGCCCAGGTTGGTAAGTTTCAAACTATAAATCAATACGATGGAGAGCAACTTCTGACGCAATATACGCCAGTGCGCAGTGTCCGCAGAAATGAGACTTATTTTGGTGAAAACTGGACATATGAGATACCAAACCCGTACCATTGTTACAAACGGTGCATTCAACACTATCCGTGCGTAGCACGGGCTTCGGCTATTTTATTTTAAAATTAAATACTGGTTGAAGTTATAATTTTTGTAATTAAATGAATAAAATGTATATAATACAATTTTTTTTAATAAAGAGAGAAATTAAAGTCTTATTAAAATAAGAACATAAGTAGTCAATTTTGTACAACTTTGGTGAAGCCACAAAGCTTCGAAAATAAGATTGTCAAGGGGCCGAGCGAACGATCGTGGCATTTTCTCAACTCGTAATCTATGCAGCGTGTCGGGGTGAGGAGGAGGGGGAGTAGTGAGATCAAGAGGTTTTAAACTAACAAAATAATTTTGTTGGATGACACATGGTCACTAAAAGTTTTTAGAGTTACTGCCATTATCGTTGCTCGGCAGTCTTTATTTTTCAATTCCTTTATATTTTTTTCCAAATTTATTCACTTTTTTTTTTTTAATTTGAAAAACTGCTTTATGATGATTTTGGTTTTGCTCCCCTTCCTTTGCAATTCAACTTCAATCTGTCCACTTGATACACAATTTTTATTAATTTTGTTTTTAATTGGTTCATCTCAAAATTTCTCGTTTTGAAGTTTCGTTTAATCACTATCGTCTAAACTTTCGGTTTTGTTAGTCGTTGATTTTCTTACCGTATTCCGCACGTTACCATTATTTTTTTCCTCATCGCTTTTTTAATGACTGTAACGAAAGCAATTTGCTTATTGTATTCAATTTCTGCTTTAATTTTTTTAATTTAATTTTCTTGAACCGAGCCTGTAATTCATATCGATTACTTCCTTTTTTGCTGATGAATTGGAATAATTATCATTCAGTCTAATTATTACCCCTTAATTGAACGAGTTGCCAAGCGTAAAAAACGATGAATCAAAGAAATTTCCGTAGCTATGGCAACCGCTGCACAACCTCCTACGAGCCGGAAAGAAGACCCCCTGTCCGTCTTCGTCACGTCACGTGTTCGGCGCACGTGAGCCCCACGGTACTGCTTCGTCTACATGCCTTTTTTTTTCACTACTAATTTTATTATTTAGTCATCTACATCCCAGTTGAGATTGATGACAGACACAAAAAACAACCTGTTAAGAATTCGAATGAACTCTCGCTTCAACGAGAAGTGAACGTGACTCTGCGTGTCACGTGTTCTGTCTGTCACTGTCAAGGTCACTGCACCGTAGTCACGTATTTGAAAAGCGACTGAAAGCTGGAAGTGGATGTAGTATTGGACAGTGTGAATAAAAACTAGCAAAAGCTTTAACTAGCGATTTACCAGCAAACTCTACCAACTGTGTAAATGAAAATAAGCTAAAGCTATTGCTTTTAAGTCCAAGCTCGATGAGTAATGCTTGGTGACGTAGCATTTACAACAAAATGTCTGAATGAAAAGTAGCTAAAGCTTAATGTTTTTTAATCTAGCGATTATTCGAGTGTGGTCTGGGTGTGGCTACGACTTTTTTTTATTGAATTTATTACTATTATTTAGAAGCAAATACCAGGGCAGTCATGAAAGCGACAAACCCACACCCCACAAGAGCAGATGCCCACGTTTAGATTGGTTCCGCACAAAAATACAAATTATACAAACACAAAGGAAAGATATTTCCACCAATCATAACTGAGGATTACATGCGAGAAATTATTTAACAAAAAAAAAATATATATAATTATAACAATAAAATGAAGTAAACAAAAAAGAAGAAAAACAATTTAGGTAAAATTGCAACGATGGGAACAAAAAAAAAAAAAACACTTCAAGAGTAATCCAAATAAAACTATTGCACAATACTTTGCCAAAACAACGAAGATTGCAAAATGAAACAAAACATTTATATTTAGAAAAAGTTAGCCTAACTCACAGTATTGAAAAAATTTCTAACGTAAATGGGTTTAGGTCAAGTAGCAACCTGAAGAAATGTTTCTTAAACGTTTGAATACGATGTCATCATTTAAGAAACATTTGTTCATGTGGCTACTTGATCTAAACCCATCTACCCTAGAAAATTTGTTTATGTTGTGGGCTAACTTTTTCTACATTTAAATGTGTTGTTTCATTTTGCATACGTCGTTTCTTTCCACTGCACTGTGACTGAGGTTGGCGCTAATGACCAAGCTGTTGACGCGTCATTAAGCCTCATCTCCCCCCCCCCCCTCTTTCGGCAAGGTATTGTGCTATTGTTTTATTTGGATTACTCTTTGTGCTGTGACCTAATTTTACTTGCAATTTTGCCTAAATTGTTTTCCTTCTTATTTTGTTTTTATTTGATTTTATTGTTATAATTATAACAATAACAAATTATACTTATTGTTAACTCTGAAAATATTACAGTGACTGGCCGCCACGCGGACGGCTCCACTGCCATACACAGGTAGCTTTCACTCCTCATCAACGGACGACCCAGCGGACAGATCGAAACGAACATTTGGCCTAGCTGCGAGAAGTCACGTACACCGGAATCTGATATGTTATTGCCAATGTCTGAATGGAGTTCTAGAATTCGCCCCATTTTAAATTGGACTTTGGGGGATTGGGAAACTGTAGGCGAAAAGAGCATTGTGAATCCATTTCAAGTGGAGTACGATAAAAATTACGCGCTACAGCTAGTAGAATTATCCAGTTCTTTACCCATTAAAAGGACATATACCTTCTCACTATATTCGAGCATGCTGCGCGAAATACTTTTTGCAACATTCAATTGTTAGATTGAATGTGGCAAAATCGTTTGTCACATGGAGATAAAATAGGAAAACGCCTTCGCAACATTTTATGTGCATCTGAAGTAATGTTGCAAAACTGAGCCAGGCAGGAAAGCCGACCGGGAGGAATGTACCTTTAAGGTTGCAACGGTATCGGTCGGCGCCGATATTTGAGGTATCGGTAGGAATCGGCACCTTCGCTGAAATATCGGTTACTCGGGAACCGTTCGAGATTACGACATGTGGTATGCGCTGTTTTGCTTAGGAAATGACTGAGTTCGTAGCTATCTTTTAACGGTTGGTTACAGTTTTAATTTTTTTTTTTTATTTTAAGGTATTTTGGGAATCGGTGTTCACAAAGTTTTCGAAAACCAGAATTGGCACAATTTTTAACACTGAATCGGTATCGGTCGGTAAAGTTGGTACCAGTGCCAGTTGTGCTTTAGGCCTAGTTTTGAATTTTAGGCGTAATTTTCAGTTTTAAAGCCTAATGTTTTACCTGCCGTTTTAATTTCGTAAGCAGCAGCTGGCGTAGAGTTGGGTAGGAGAGTAGCCCTATTCATTCATGCAACATGGTGTCGAGATGCTAATGTATATCGTTAACTAAATCATTTCGGTTTTTTTTTTTTTTACGGTTGCGTGTCTTCCTGTAGTGGATAAATGCGACGATCAAATGTTATTATTTCTGTATTAAATATAGCAGAACCTCTATTTAACGAGTTATACAAAATCATTGGCCGAAACTATTTTTTTTCGAAAGAAGCGAATCCGTAATCGTGGTACTGTAACTCGACATCAGTCATAATTGTTAAATTCAGGCATGGAGGTAATATTAGTTCAGAATGGCGCATTTCCTGCAGATGGAGGAGGAGCGGGTTAACAAAGGAAGTGGCACAGCTGCATTTGAAAGGGGAAAAACGGATCAGAACTAGCGTTCACCATTCCTCACGTTTTGACCTTGCTATTCGCCATAAAGCCACGTTGAAATCGGCGGCCGAAATTTTATCGACACAGAGTCAATTCTGGGATTTTCTTAAATGGCGACCCGTTTGTGGGAGCCAGAAATACATTAATTCCGGATTTTTAATTTGTTTTAAAAGTGTCTGAAATAATCCGGAACTGTGGTTAACTTGGAGTTGGCGTAACTCTTGATTTTTCTGAAATACGGACGCCTGCTAGGGAACCGGAATTACTATAAATAGCATCCCAGCCTCGCTCGCACTGCCGCGCTCGCTGCGGCTATACATATAACAACAGAAACAGCAACGATATTATCGTCAAATTACAACTGAGTTAGGGTAACTCCGTGTTACCACAATTCCGGATCATTTCAAACACTTTTAAAGCAAATTAAGAACCCGGAGTTACTGTAATTCCGGCTGCCACAAACGGGTCAGCAATTTAAGAAAATCTCAGAATTAACGTGACTCCGTGTTGATACTACAAGTCTGCGTTGCATGTCTTGGTTATAATATGTATTCCTTTTTACGCAGTTAATAAAGATCTCTGTACCTTCGGTGTTAACTTTCTGTTATCAAAGCACATCTCCAAATTCACATCCAACGCTTACTGTTTTTGTTTTCAGTACAGCGAAAACTGGGAAGACTACAGCAACGACCTTGTCCGTCCGTCCGTAGCCTTCAGTGGTAGTCAAGTGGACTCTAATAAACACGGCAAATTAAAACATGGTTGCTTCCTCATAGCTCATAGGCTTTCTCGACGTAATTAAATGAAATAATAACATTTGATCGTCGCATTTAACCACTACAGGAAGGCACACAACCATAAAAAAAAAAAGGATTTCGTTAACGGCACAGATTAACATCTCGACACCATGTTAAATTTATGAATACGCCTAATCTCGTACGCAATTCTCCGTTAGCTGCTACTTATGAAATTACAACGGCCTAGTACGCGTAAAACACATTTTAATCGGCGATTGTGATGGTTACTACTTGTCGATTATATAGTAGAAATCAGTGTTGAAGTGCGTGGTAGAGGTGTGCGCCACAGCTCTTACGTTAGAGGCGGCCCGAAAGTGGCCGACAAGTGAGCCTATAATCTATGGAACGGTACCAATTAAAGACAAACGGTTTTCACCGGCAGATTCAGAGTACAAAAATGAGCTAAATGAATTGAAAAAAAAAATACTGAAAGACAGCAGAGAATTTAAGCATGGAAATTTTTTGCTTTAACATGGGAGGTTGAAGTCTAATTACAAAAGTTATATAAGAGAAGTTAAAGAAGCATTCCAACTCAAAAGGAATTTGTGTTATACCAGTCATACGGTTTCTGATGGTATGATGTTATTTGATCAGCTGAAAAGAGATCGGCAGTGCGAGCGAGGCAGGCAATTTGTAAAAAAAAAAAAAAATTATTCACCGTAACGGAAATTCCCTTTTGCCGTAAATTAAGACGCTGATTAAAATTCGGTAGAGACGGAATTCGGCGAAAGTGTATATACCATTTGTTCTAATGAACTTGTTTTTTTCTGTAAAAAAAAAAAACCTGTTTATAATAAACAATTTTTTTTAAGAAAAAAGTCTCGCTTTATAACTAAAACGTAAATAAGATTGCAATTCAAAAACACATCGCTCCGGAACCAGCTTTAAAAAATATAGGTTTTTGTAGGTTATTTTATCAAAACGATAGGGTCAAAATTAAAATATAGGTTTTTATAGATTGGCTGCGACCCCTGGTTTATTCGAAAGATAGGAAAGTTTTAAAAGTCAGCGGCTTGCGAGTCGCTTGCAAGCGGAAACGCTTGCCCGTTTGTTATTTCAATGGGAAAGCGTTCCCCGCTGCCAAGCGACTCGCAAGCCGCTGACTTTTAAAACTCCCCTTACGAGAAATCACTTTATGGTCTCGCAAACAGGCAAGAAGGGGTTGTTCCAAAGGAACCCGAAGCACCTCCCCTTCTTCGAATACGCATGCCGTTTTCAGCACTCAATATGGTTTGACTGCCCGCACATAGCTTATTTAAAGGAGAAAATGTCCAACCATTCACTGTCCTCCCATATTTTACTGCCATGCAACCGATGACAGACCTAAACAAGAATTTGCATCAGCCGGACTAATCGACTCGTGGCTGTGTTTAAGTTGAACATGATTCACGCGCTCCAGAATC
Source organism: Lithobius niger (assembly GCA_023313725.1). Lineage (NCBI taxonomy): Eukaryota > Metazoa > Arthropoda > Chilopoda > Lithobiomorpha > Lithobiidae > Lithobius > Lithobius niger. Next base: position 16,226 of record JAHWFP010139673.1, read on the forward strand.
TCCGCCATCCATGCCTGTCATCCCCGAGCGTTGAAACGCATGCTTTCTGGCATGACAACGTAATACCGCGAAGTTCGGTGAAATCCGCGTGTCAATATCATAACAACGCCCCCCCCATCCGGACCAAGGCATAACACAACAACGACAACGACAGAAGGTTTCTCTGGAAATTCGCTTCAGCCGCCTTCCTCTACTTCTGCCGACCGCCGCTGCGGGCGCCACTGTCGAGCCCCATTATATAAAAACTGCTTCCCTCTGACGCGGATCAGCATTTGCAGCGCAACCAAGCTATCGTGTTGGTCGATTTCTCCAAGCTGCGTCCTTGTGCGTGGATAGTATTACGCGTGTGTTGTGCGTAAAATAGTGGTTCGAACTGGGACTGCATGGAAATTCTTTCTCGGGACAAAGTGCTTGTGAAAAAATAACTGGATTTTTTAAAACTCTTGGGGTTGTGCCCCTTAGTCGTTCACGATGGTGCTCACGATGGGGATGGTGTCTAGTTTGACTGCTCCTTTGTTGGTAGTTCACAACAGAGACGGAAAACCGAAACAGGTGCGCTTGTGTTTGTTTATTTATTTAGTTTATTTGTCGTGCGTTTTTTAGTGTTTTTCTTGTTAGAAAGTAGTTCGTGGCTCGTAAAATGATATTGCAAATAATTTCCTTCGCCTTAAGCTTAAGTGTTTATTATAAAATGCCTTCAGGGCAGGATGGTAGCTTGAGAAAAACTTTACATCTGACGGGCAAATCGAGTTGAGCCAAGTAATCATGCAATTAGTAAAATGCGCCTCACAATTTAATTTTTATGTTGCAACGTAAACTATTACTGCTGCTTTGTTTTTATTAGAGTGTGGCTGCTATTGAGTGACGTCAGAGTTGATTCGCAAGGTTATCTCAAGTCGAAAACTTGGTAGTAACCGTTTTTGATCGTCAAGAATCCGAACTTTAGGCAAATGTGCTAGCCTAGGCGAGGAAACGTTTGTGCCAGGGACAGCTCTAGCGTGGTGCCCCCCCCCCCCCTCGCTTCTACTGAACAATTTTTTTTTAAGAATTGAACTCTTTTACATAAGTTAATTAAGGAACGAGGAGGAAAAGTGTAGATTTCATAAATTTTTGTTTGGCCGAGTGAGCAAAGAGAGCAAGGTCTAATACTAGAATGAATTCATTTTTCGTGTTTCTGTCGTCAGGTGTATTTTTCTCTTTGGGAAAAACGTTCGCAGTGTTCTTCTGATTTGGTTGAAAATTTCGCAGATGAAATTTGATCTCAAATATTTCCGGAGTTTATTCGTCTTTTCGTCGGTTTTTTTTAGCAGCTGTGGCAAGTGAACCCGATGTATAAGGCTAGTGGCCCCGACCACTACATGAACATGCAAAGTCATTTAACCGGAATGTCCCACAGTGAAAGTTCTCTTAGTGTGAAGAATACAGAAAATAATTACCAATGATAAAAAAAATAATAATTAAAAAATCACTCATCGGGCCTACAGCTTCAAAACAAGTTTCACACGATTTGAAACAATGCCTTAGGCTATAGCTTCTTTTATCGTTGATACACCAAATCTGTACCGTCGTGGCAACGCCATTAGCAGTAAGAAATGAGAGAAACTGTTTGAACGTGAAAATTGTGAAAAAGCGTTTGGTTGTGTTTGGAGATATTCGAGGGAGAACACTGGGAGATCATTTAGTTGAGCACTGGGCTAAACTGAACGCCGGGCAGAAATCACATAAGTAATAGCGTTTCTATAAATGGTATGGCACTCGGCCAAATAATTGCATCTTCGTAAACCAATTATATCTAGTATTAACAAAATGGAGTGTGTGTGTGTGGGAGGAGGACGAGGGGAGGGGTAGCACTTTCCTTTAAAAAAAGTAGGGGGGGGGATATATTTTGATACGAAATATTTAGTTTAACATCCCTTTTAATAAAAATCCATAGAAAATTAAAAAAAAAAAACTTAATAGGCTACTTTCTTGTATAGGGCCTAATACTAGAAAACAAAATTTGAACATACTTCAAACTGCCGTCTGTGAAGACTGAACAGTGCTTAAAATTCCCAGGTTAGGTTTTTTATTCCTTGCACATTTTCTTATTGCATTCATTGACGTGTTCTGCACTTTACTTTCCGGGTGGTTGTAGCACACAAACAAACTTTCGTTGTAGAGGTTCGGTTTTCTAGCTAAACTTGCGGATGTGTGTTATATTTAATTTCGAGATTTTCTCGTGACCTCAAGATACATTTTAAAATTAAAAGATGTCCTGTTTGACTGGTCAGACTAGAATGTTAGAATTGTGCAGCGGCACACAAATATTAGTAATATACAAAGAAACAAAATGGCGCGAACACTGCAACCACTTGAAGATGACGAGTAATCAGCAAAAAATGAAAAATATTTACGTTTTATAAATTTCTATGCCACATAAATATTTTTAGTGCAATTATTTTTGTGAGTCTGTTGATCCAAATTGCGGGGAGTTCCCGGCGACCAGTGGACATTCTTGGGGAAATCTTTTCCTTCTTATGGCGGAAATTCTTCCCTGGTCATTTCCACGCGTCTTTTGTTTTTCCTCATTTGATGACGTCACATACGTGTACTTTATACGGTTCACGGGACTTGCAGCTTGAAGTGTATATTTCGTTACGCACTTCGGATCATTTCGTGCCAGTAAAAAAAAAAATACTTAATTCTAGGTTTAAACTTTTCTGTTTCCCAACCTGCAGGGATTGACATCCTAGAAGCCGAACGATTTTGTTTTTTGTTGAGCGAAAAATGTAACGGGATGAAAATAGCTTTCTTACTACGCGAAATACTTCTCCATTAAAAAAGACAATAAAAAAAATTAACACCCTTTCTGGATGCTGTAAATGCTTTCTTATTTCCTTAATTTATTTTGTTGAAGGTTAGAATTTTCGTACCCGGTCTTTTGGTTCCCCAGGAGTTCCTGAAGCCCCCGTAGTAAGCCTCCCCATCAGAACTGCCGGAAACTCACTGCCCGAATTTACCAAGAATGAAACTCAGGGTGTTTGCAGTCCAAGTTGTAGACTGTTATGGTTGCAAAAAATACTTTAAAAAAAGTACTGAAAAAATTCCGACAGACAGGGGACGATATGTCCGAACGCCATTTTGTTGTGCGGCCCTAATGGTTACATAATTTAACAGAGGTGTTTTACCATGCAAAATCGTTAAAATTACAGTTTCCAGAGAAAATTAGTAAAAAAAAAAGCGTTTAAAAGGACATACCTTCTCACTATGTTCGAGCATCCTGCGCGAAATAGCGTTTGCAACATTTACATAGGTTAGGGTTAGAGTGAATGTTGCAAAACCGTTTCTCACGTGGGGAAGAATAGGAAAATGAATGCCTTTGCAACATTTACGCGCATCTGAAATAATGTTGCAAAATTGAGCCATACAGGAAAGCCAACTGGGAGGAATTAATGCACCATCAACTGTAAAACCAGTATTCGCCATGGGCCGAACTGAATGGGAAGATCCGAAATAAAAAATAAAGCAACTATTGTGCGCGCAGCGTATCTTGATCCTGCACGTATTTTAAGAGCGGCTACATCTTCCTGGAGGGAGCGGTTTTAATCGACGGCCGCCATTGTTTTTGTAACCATCTTGGATATCAACAAGGTGCTCTGCTATCAAAAACATACAATCGATTATCTGTATTCGTTCTGGGACGAACTCAAGATAGGCCGCGCACACTATAACGTCTTGACCCTGAATTGTGCCCTTTTTTCATTAAACCGAATTATGCCCTTTAATTTTTCCTACCGTTCGAATCGTCTCAAAAAAATCAGGCAGACAAAAATTTGACTCGCAGGTAGCCTCCAAGTTTGTTAGCGCCACTCAACTGACAGATTCCTTCGAAACGCAGACTTTTTGATCAAACACTGACCTGAGTCTGTGTGTAGCTAACTAACTACCTCTGAACCGTCTGGACCCTTTTCTGTTTAGAATGTGGGCTAAGCTCAAGGTGAGTAGATATAGTTAGTAAAATAATGAAACAGTTTTATGAACGAGCTATAAAAAAGTAATGAAAAAAGTTTTGTGAACACGAAAATGAAAAATCAAACATTAGAAATAAGTAATACGGTAAGAACTTACGTTTCATTAAAGTCATATGCCCCGGATTGGAACCAGTGAACACAGGCCATTACCAGATCACCATCACACCATCACACCGCTCGCTTGTATCATTTTATCTATTGGCTTATTTCAATGAGGTCAGTTCATGGTAAACTTTACTACGCGGCGTGGCTCCTTGGCATAAAAAGTTGGACCGTGGCCCTAGCCAGTTATAGCCCCTTCCTCTCAAGTTATGCTCATTTAGTTTTATACTTTTAATGCTCTTTACTGTGACTCGATGTAATCTGACGATAAACTGTAATGTCCACTGACAAGCTCAAATTACGTAATACGAAAACGATAATATCGTTGTTCCAAAGAGACTGATCTCCTTGTGACTTTTACCTCGTAAGCCGATTAGTGTAATCCGGATTACCGGACATGGTCCAGTATTCTCAAAGGTCGAGGCACCTCGGGCTGTTCGAAGGCTATTACGTACAGGTCTGTTACGGTGGGCTCGCCTTTGTCACGCCAAGAAAGCTACGAAAAGCATGTGAAAAAAATAAGTTCAAACTTTTGTAAGAAGAAATTAGAAAAAAAAACCAGCTTGATCTCAAGTTAATGCATGTAAAAAGGTTTTTGCAAGTTGCGGTTTTAAGCCTTGAGCGATTTTAATCCTGGATTCGTGTTATCCCTACATTTAAACATGGAGGGTTTGAGCAAGATGGAATCAAAGCAAAATTAATCCAGCTAGATGTTTTGTTTATATTTTCTAATACCACTTGTTCGTATTACGTACAGGTCTCTGAAGGTGGTCACGCAAAGAAAGCGACTTAGGGAAAAAAAAAAGAGTTCAAACTTTTATAAGGAGAAGTTAGAATAAAAACCAGCTTGATCTCAAGTTAATACATGTAATGTTTTTGCAAGTTGCGGTTTTAAGCCTTGAGCGGTTTTAATCCTAGATTCGTGTTGTCCTTACATTTAAACATGGAGGGTTTGAGCAAGATGGAATCAAAGCAAAACGAAGCCAGCTAGATGTTTGTTTATATTTTCTAACACCACTTATTCCTCGTCAGAAATCAAAACACAAAAAAGAAAAGGGTCATGGCTTTGGCTGCTACTGTGTATTTTTAGAAGGCGTCGATGGACGATCGAAAGTTTTGTCAAAAGGTTGAAGTCTACCACTCAGACAGGAGTGTGCCGTTCGAAAAATGTGTCCTTACTTCCATCAAGGACACATAGTGTTGTAACTGCAAAAAAAAAAATATATATAAATATATATATATATTTTTTTTTTTAAGTGATGAAAAAGCACTCCCAACAATCTGCCTAGGAATTTCAAGGCATTGACTTTTCTCATGACGAATCCACATTACGAGATTTTCAAGCACTCGTGTGCGACCGTTTGATTTTTATATCAAAATTTTCAAAAATGCGAATACAGCAGTTTCTAGGTTGCTCTATCTCGAGCAATATTAAAAGTGTGAGTTTAATAATGAGAAAACATTCAGCGCCAATCACTATGTGACGAAATGCGGAACTTGACGGCGCAAACAAACAAAATCTGGTTCAATGTCTGACTGGGTGAGGATGTTTGCCCTTCAGAGGGAAGTTTCCCCTACAACAACAAAGAGAGGAGGTCGGGTGAATGCGACGGTTTATTTATTTATTTTTTGTAGTTAGTAACCTCACAATGCCAACGTATTGCTCTCTTTGAGTTAAAAAAAAAAATAAGAGTAGACTACTCATAACCAGGTTTTGTTTCCTGTAAGCTAAAACGTGATTTGTTCAAGGGTTTCTGTAATAGCGATAAAACTTATATATGATATGATAAGAAGCCTATTTTAACACAAACTCCATTTTTAAACACAATGGACAATCAAATGACATTGCATACACCATGTTGTATCGCTATAAACCGTTATCAACCAATGGTGTAAACCTAGTTAATTTGTCTGTGTTAATTGTGTTCCCGCACATGTCGAGGGAAGTTTGGTTGAAAGGAGTTCAGTGCTTACACAAATTGTAGATTTCATAGAAGCATGAGTGGTGTTTGGCGTGAGAATTTTTGTTCTCTTTCTGCAAATGGCGATTCTCAAAAGTAATTGCGATTTACGATTTTTAGTTTTGCGATGTTTACGGTGTTTTCCTTTGTTTGGCACAGCCCCCTCTCCCCATCGCATTTCGTCACATGACGTGTAATTTCATTTGCTTCGGCGTTGGTATTTCGTATTAAGTAGGCCAATACATCATTTTTACGCCACTCATAAACGAAGTTAAACGTATCGCTCCGAATCTTGATGAGAAGCAACTTCGTGTTTCCGGAAAATTCCGACGATTCACGAAGTCGACGTCATTGCCCTAACACAGGCATAATGAGAATGAAAGCAAACCGCTTCCTCTAAGTGAGATATACTTTATAGATCTGTGGTTTGTACGTCGGTGACTATTCAGCGACGAGTAACGCTTTGATTTATATAATTACTGAGTGGAAAAGTGAGGTCTTTTCAGTGTTAAGTCGAGCATGGTGCTTGTTTTGCAGAGAAAAAAAGTTTTCGATCATAAACCTGGTTTCTTTAAAGAACGATGAGTTAGCGATCATTACTGTAATCGCTACTTCTACCGTAGTACCTTCCTTCTTTTTGTCTTCAACTTTGTTTGGTTTCTGTTCATTTGTTTATCTGTGACGTTAATTCAGCTCTATTTTTCCGGGTAATCTCAAACTGCTATTAACTAGAAATCCTCTTAATGGATCAGCTTAGGTGATTATTATGTCATTAGCAGAAAAAGAAAAAAAAGGGATTATCTCCATCTGGCAACATCAATAAGGAATAACATTGTGGACAAGGTATTGAATTCCGTTGAAATAAAGGGGAGTTTCGTGATTAGGCCTAATGAGGGTTCGTTGAAATACGAAAAATTTCTGAAAATCAATTAAATAACGTTTTCAAAAGATTTTACGAGCTTTGCAGAAATCGTAATTATAGCAAAGATTCTATGAATTTGTATGACACACTGCCTTTCTAGTGTGTACGAATAAGCCACAGGTACAGTTGAAGTTGACAAGAAACCTGCAGAAACCTCCGAACCAAATAGTTTTCAGTTCTGATTAATTGCAAATCGATTGACATATTCGGTATGTGGTCATGATGATTGAGTAGTGAGGGCACTCGGATAGCTTGCAATAAGTTATTAGAACTTGGTCAGCAACTAGAAATTCGATTCTGGCACGGAACTGTCAAGTGAGGTCTGCTGTGAGTAGAGTAAGAGACTGCCCCTGGCTTTTAGCTGCTATGAGGTCGGATTCTATGTTCTAGATAGTCGTTTTGGCATCGCATGAATCGAATGTCCGGGTTTGGTCATCTTTACCGATCTTCTGTTTCATAAACAAAAGGTTCCAAAGTCTCACAGATACGTAATATGAAGGTATAAATTAATTCGGGAAAAAAAAAAGATGGTAAACAAATCTACCAATAATGTTAATACTTTGTAATGTGTAGACTGTAGAAATAAAATTATTTAAATCTGTTAAGCCCCTTTTTTTTTTAAATTCGAAATTAAGACACACGCTAGAGTGTCGCCTGTCAAGATTCAACGACAACATATAACGTCCGTCGTATCCAAACTGGCGGCAGAAAAATGAATGCCTCCTACTATACTTAGACAAAAAATGTTCACCCCTTTCCTCCCCTCCCACCGTTTCCATAAAATGTGTATCATATTAGTAAAAGGTTGGATTTCTGTGTTCTTACATGAACCAGCGACTCTGCCATTTACCCCGTACACAAAGCTTTTTACAGTTCGGCATTATCCCGTCCATAACACATTCAATAAAAGTTTCTTCATCTATTTGATTTCGCTTTAATTAATGTACCCACTTCTTCGAAATAAAAGTTTTAAAAAATGGGCTCTTCCACCTGAAATAGACTAAAAATTATGCCGCCGCCTCCAGACAGGTTCCAAAAATGTTGGTTCTTCCCGTTCCCCAGCGATGCACAATAGCCGGTGCCTTGGTGTTGTGCATAAGTATTGTTTTGGGGGTTATCCTAATAAATACACGAAGCTATTAGGGCGTTATAATCTCGGAGTGTTCCGTTATTTTCGTTAACGGCAATAATGGTACGACCCCCTTTAAAAACTCCTACGAACGTGGTGAACTCGTTGATGAATATATCTCTTAATTATTACGTATCACTTACAAGAGAGATAAATCATTCAGTGGTTCCCGCCGAGTTGGCGTCTGGCTTATCGCCCTTGATTTTTTTGTGGTATAGTTGATAATAAATGAAGTTGAACTCGATCAGCATCAGTACAACTTTTCTTCTTTTATTTTTTTAAATTTTTTTCTTTCCTGTTACCTTCGAGTGGTGTTTGCAAACAGTGAAAATGGTCGAGTCTTTTATCTGTTGGTACACTTGATATACCTTATCGGTTTTCCTCTTCAAATCCTGAGCTCAAACGCAAACCCGAGTTTCAAGTCAAGTGGTCTTCGTGTGTAACGGTCTCGTCGTGGCTTGGGGTTAGGATTGTGGCGAAGATGGCGTTTGCCAGATACGCCTGTTCCGCTGATTCAGCAGTTGTCGAATCGTGTGCGTCACGGATTACTGGAGAGAATCTTCGCTTTGTTGGGACTGTGCCCGCAACGATTTTGGAGAGACTATAGTCGCACGTTTTGTGGTTGAGGTGTGCAGACCAGAGCATGTGTGAACAAGGTTCTGTTTGTCTCTAGCCTTTAACATTCCTCCACGCTAACCTTGCCTGACCTTCGTGAGCCAAAATTTCAATGGTGACGGTGTAGCTAAGCCAAAATAAAATATTGTGTCAAGCAGTGGCGCACCGGGGGAGGGGGGGGGAGACAAGTCCCCCCCCCCTTTCAGAGAGTCGTAGTTAAAGAAGAAAAGTTTGATATAAATAAACAAAAAAAAGGCATTGCAGTTAAGAAAATTCACAAAATTGTCCTTTTAGGCGTATGCCCCCCCACCCCGACACACACACACATCTGGACCCCTTAGCCGATATTTTTGTAATCCTATTTTCTTTGCTCCTCCGAAACAAAATATATTTAAGAAATAACACGGACTAAACACTTGAATTTGTTTAGATTCTGTGATGTTTCTGACTCTCCCAAAACCAAAACACGCTCTGTTCCCTCCACGAGTAGGAACTCACCCGAGCTAGCTGGCTCGTCAAAGGCTTGTGCTGTGAGCCAATATGACTCGAAATCGATTTCAAGCTGTTAATGGTACCCAAAAGAAATAAATTGAATTAATACAAATGTACAATGCTGGAAATTGCCTTTTAATGTTTTTAATAAACGTTTGTTAAGAGTCGGTATCTGCCTAAGGGTCGAAAAAATTCCGTTATATGTTGTAGTGTTAATAGGCTGTTGAGCTGTGTATTTGTTACGGGTCAACCAATCCACGTTAAGAAAACTAAATTAAAAGTTCCGCCCAATATAGCGTGACCTGCTGGACTCTACGGTTGTGCAGGAAAGCCGACGCTCCATTTCGCCCTTGAAAATTGTGTTGTTGTTGTTGTGTTTTCTTTGCTTTTTATTAACAGGTACTCAAAAACGAACCTGTCGACCGTAACGAGTGTTTCGATTGTTAAATTTATGTATATCCTCTTTGGTTTCAGTTCAAGAGGATGCTCAACAAAGAGCTGACGCATTTCTCTGAATCAAGTAAATCCGGCAATCAGATATCCGAATACATCTGCTCCACGTTTTTAGGTAAGTTATTTTCCGTTAACAGCTTTGATTGATGTCGACAAAAGTTGTGTTGTCTATTCTTCCAAATTCCTCGAGAAGAGTAAGTCGTGACGTTTAGAAACTCGCAAATGTCGTTATCAAGTTTAAAAAAAGAAACGACAATAACAACAAAAATGTCGACATGCACGTTCCAAAACGATTGTCATAGACTCACTCATAGAGGTACTACTGGAAAACATCCAAGAAATACAACAGTTTCATACATATTCTACGTCAGGTCAGTAAAGTGAAGTGCGTGAGTCTCTTGCAAGTTACATTTATTTGCTGTAGCCATTCTTCCAATGTTGTACTTGGCTTTTAGACAACTGCGTCAATCATTTGCAACGTACAATTCCTTTCTCGTTTGGTTTTCAGTTTATTTTTCTGGTACACGTTTTTTTTTTCTACATTGTCCAGTAAATTCCACTAGGGGCTTGATGGTATTTGGACGCCCTCTCCTCCCCCCCCGCCCCGATCCTCTAAAACGACAGAGGACAATCCCTCCCCCTCCCCTTCCCGGACATTTTCCGCAATTAAAACAAATACCTTACGTAGCAATTTGTTTATGTTCATTAAATTTATTTACGTTAAAAGTGGTAATTGGGTTATCGTTGAGTGCGCAGGTAGAATAAACTGTATAACGAGCATACGCCCAGTTTAATTTTTTCGTGTATTACAGCACTGATTATCCTCCGGTGGTTCAGATTTGTTAGGCTTTGAGATGTTTATCGTGCTCGCGTAAGCGTGCTTCCCCCCCCCCCCCCCCCCAGTCCTGACTGCGTACTGCCAAGTGTGCACTCGATATGGTAGCGTAGCCTCCATCATGCGAAATTTGCTTGTACGTGCGCGCGTACGATGTAGTGCTGAACAAATAACCTTGTAAGTACAAGGTTTTCTAATGCAAATTAAACCGTTTTTTTCTTTTAATTTGTTTTACCGGGGGATAAATTGTTCGGGGGAGGGGGAAGAAATGAGCGCGAATTGTTTTGTTCACAGTAATGGTTTACTTGATAACGAAATGTCCCTTTTTTAAAATTCTTAACAAATTTTGAAACGTAGGCTGATTTTATTAAGTTCCACGTTGGAAAAAGGGACATGCCCTCTCCAATTTTCGAGCATCCTGCGTGTATTTAGCCTTTGCAACATGTACATGAGTAAATGTAGCAAATTCTTATTTTACGTGGGGGGAAAAAATAGAAAAATAAAAGTGCTAGCAGCATTTACATATACGTTTGAACTAATGTTGCAACACTGAGTCACGTTGGAAAGACAGCAAGGAGGCACGCACCTTTAAAAGCTGTATAACTGAATTACAATTCTTTATTCCGTTCATCGCCGCTGTCCTTCTTCGGAAGTTTGTTTCAGTTGGAAGCGAAACTGCGACCAGTTTCTGCTGGAGATTACTAGACGAAACGTAATTCTTGCAAATTCTTCCTTAATGCTTAAACGTTGCTTCCTTACAGCTAATAAACTTTTCGATGAAATAATAACATTTGATCGTTGCATTTAACCACTGCAGAAATACACACAACCATTAAAAAACAAACGAAAAGGACTTCATTAACGACATGCGTTACCATCTTGACCCCATGTCACATGAATAAATAAGCCTACTCTAGAACCCAATTCTCCGTTAGCTTAGCAAATTATGGTGCAAGGTGATAGGCCTGATGGTTAGCATGACCGTCTCTCTCATGTGCCAGAGGTCTCGGGCTCGAGTCCGGACTCAGCCACTCCTGGCATTTTCGGGAAGAGAAGGGCCCTGTGATGTCTCATGCTCATGTCGATTATGGCATGTAAAAGAACCTAGGAATTTCCGATGGGATCTACTAGCGATGGTCCTCTCTCCTTCTCTCTCCTTGTGGGTGCGTGTCAAAAGCTAAAGTTTACGAAATTAAAACGTTAGGTAAAAATTAGGCCAAAAAGCTGACAATTATGCCTAAAATCCAAAACTATTGTGTGCGTGGCGTATCTTGAGTCCTGCAAGTATTTTATGAGCGGCTACGTCTTCCTGGAGGAGGCGGCTTTAATCAACGGCCGCCATTGTTTTTGTAACCATCTTGGATATCAGCAAGGCACTCTGCTACTAAAAACATACAATCGATTATCTGTGTTCCTTCTGCAGCGAACTCAAGATAAGTCGCGGACACTATAGGCCTAAAACACATTTTTAACCGCAAACACATTTTCACCGAATTTGAAAGCGAAAACCCGGTAAAAACGGTAACACTATCACCGTTCGATGTACGGTAGTAGATACTGACGCGAAGACGGCAAAACTTGAGAAAATGTGTCTTGGAACGTTTTTGCTGCTGCGGTTTGAAAATTTGTTGTCTATAATTCATTCTGTAAAACGGGGGACGGAAACTATCTCACCGTTGCAAAACGTGAACGGTTTCACCTCAAAATAGTTCCGCTCGGTATCGGCTTTCTTTAGTGTTGCGGGGGCGTGCGAATGAATGGTAGGTAATGAAAAATCGACGGGTGGTGAAGAATGTAATCCTCCCCCCCCCCCTCCTCCGTCTCCTCCCCCTCCCCCGCCCGTCCTTCATGAAGAAGATGAAATTTTTCGGAAGCTCGTGCCCCACTGACCTAGATTGCTTGAGATTCCATAGTCGCGTATGTTTTTATTATGATTGCGCTGCAAAATGCGGTTGCGCTGTTTGGCAGGATCATTGTGGATCGATTGGCATTTGAGTTTGGTGATAATGCAGACTTATTTTGGTACAATGCAGTGAATTGAAAGCTTTGAAAAAAAAATCGGTCGTAGCAACGATTACAATGGTAATATTACTGATAATTGAACACGTATAGTATTATCGATAATTTTTTTTCCTTGGCCCCTCCATTTTTTAAATATATTTTTATGGTATTCCCGTTCAAAAACCGCTCTAGCTGAGTTTCGGTATAGTTTTTTTTCTCGTAATCACTCGTCACAATCACAAGCTGATAAAAAAAAAAGCCTTAAAATAGGGAATTTTCATTGTTCAGAGTCTTGAAATGGCCTGAATTTTGTTGGTGTCCTGTGGCGGATGAAATACGGTTAGTAACCGTATAATTATATACCTAAATTAATAAGTTGAATAAATAAATAAAACTAATTTATCAGCTGAAAGCATTTCTACTATGAACGATGGATTTATTAAGCGTTTAAACACCTAATAATCCTAGTTTCCTGTAGATTGGATGGGTGATGGAAGGAGAGAGGTGCCGTGCTGTGCAAACAATTTGTGATGATTGGGGCTGCTGATCAAATGTTATTCCTCTTGTTCTCTGACCATTGCTGTATCCTCCTCTTTTCCTTAGCGACAAATAAATTACACAGACTAGCAAAAAACTGGAATTTATTGAGTAATTTAAGGCGAAAAAGCATTGAAATTGGCTTCAAGTTGGCCTTGAAAAACTTTGTAAATTCTTGAAAAAGGTATGCTCTGTTGCGTACGAACCCTGTTTAACGCACTCAGGACTAGGTCTAAAAGTATGGCTTTATTTTTTCCTGAGTTTCAAATGTAGTCACGTTTTAAATTTCTTAACTTCTTCAGGTTGGTGTAGGGACACTGTCTATGATAAAATTACGAAGCTAACCAAATATTTTGTTTGCAACAGCCAAGGTTATTCGCCAATGAATTGTTGGTTCGTGCCGGCCATGCAACGAAAAAAAAAAGACAAATAAACGAGTATACATATTTTTCTTTTTTTCTTCTTTAAAATTAGTATGCCTTCGCTAAGACCTAAGAGGAATTTAACCTTGGAAACGCAAGCAATTCGGTTCACTCAACTAGGGAAAAAAATTGAAACACGAACCGGAAAATTTAAGATGAAGCAAATTAATACACAAAAAATAAAAATAAACAAAACCAGCGTTCATCGTTATCAGATGTCGACGAGCACACATTTTTAATTTTTATTATTTTTAATTTTTTTTTTCGCGCTCGTTCTAAACTTGTTAAGTTCATTGATAGCACATGACATTTTTAAATTTGCGCCGGGTGAGGACATGCTTTAAAGTTGGTTTTATCTTTTGCTTAAAAAGATATTAAGAGTCCTTGAGGTTCTCTTCAGCCGCCACGTGCGTGAAATTGGTTATCCACGTCTGGCTTTTAAGCATGTGTCGTGCGAACTCTAATTTCGACGGGAATGTCTGGAAAAGAAATAATATGTCATAGTCGGTTAAATCAAAACTTCGCGTTGTGTTATGTTACGTGGTGCACGCGCGCGTGTTATGACTCATACGGATGTTTGGCCCGGCATGCGTTGTCCGGGGGGAGGGAGGAGGGGGCGAAATTAAAGTCGTAATATTCGTTGGCTCCTACGGTGAACGCGTCTTTTGACGCTTCGGCCTAAGAGCACGTTACTAAAATGGGCTGAATTATTTATTGTGTGTTAGTTAGACTTGCGCAAAACTAAAATAGGGAAAAAAAATTTCTTTAAAACGTTTATGCAGTCTGTATTTTTAAAAAGCGTTTTACTGCGTGTGAGTGACCTTGGGACGGTGCAGTTCCGCATTAAGTTTTCGATTACAATTTTTTTTGGCACGGTTTGCCACAGAAAGGAACATATTTGTGTACAGTGAGGGGCCTGGCTGGCGGCGTCATGGGCCACATGCGGTGTATTTTGAGTCTCTGGCGGGCGTGTTCATTGGTGGAAATGGGGGGTAAGACACATGTGAGCCAAAAACTATAAAAACCGCCGGCTTCAAAACAGACAAATGTTTTTTCTCGTTTTTTCATGGTAAGTTTTTTTTTTGACAACGTAATCTTTGTTGATTTTTTTTTAATCTGCTGCACTGCGTCTGTTAGAAACCCGCTTACCCTTAAAAGGCAGTTCTAAGTCGTGCGTAAACTTTTTTTTGTTTTTCGATTTAAGGCCAGAGAAAATTCTTAAGTTCAGCGACTGTCTTAAATATTTTTGAAAAAATCGACATTACATAACCTTACGGAAGCTTAAAGTTTTGCAAGGTTTTTTTTGTTTTTTTTAAACAATTTCCTGGAACTTTTTTTCACTGAAAAGAACAATGTACAACCGGGACTGGTCTATTTATGTATTTATTTACTCGTTTATTTAATACACCTTATGTCGTCCTTATTCACTAATGAATTGCGATACTTGTAATTTACAAGAAAGAAAAAACCGCAAAAATATTTACATACAGTATACGCACACACTAAATATTTGATATGAGGCAACGAAATGTACCAACCTAAACAATTGGGGGCATCGAATTGTACCGACACAGAGTTATGTTAACTCCGGAATTTTCTTAAATACTGACCCCGCCTGGACCCGGAATTACAATAACTCCGGTTTCGTAATTTGCTTTAAAAGTGTCGGAAACAATCCGGAATTGTTTAATTCGGTAACACGGAGTTACTTTAACTCTGGATTTTTCTGAAATGCAGACGCCTACTGGGGACCCGGAATTACCGTAAATCCGGAAACGTATTTTACTTTAAAATTGCTTGCAAAAATACGGAATTGCAGTAACACGGAATTACCGTAACTCCGGCTTTTTTAAATTATTTATTTAATGTATTATAAACTGTTTGGGGCACCAGAATATCTTAAATGAATAATTCGATCTATTCTGTCGAAAATCTATTCAATAAATTAGAGAAGAATACCATATACGTTATAGCTAGCCAACAGACTATAAGAACATTATTTTGCCCGACCCGGCTGCCAATTCATCTAAAAGCTTAAGTGAATACAGGTCCAAACCTACGTCCGTTACCTTTTGGACTTGAATGTCAGTCTGCCTGAGCAGTGCATTGAACCCTGACCCTATGAGACCCAAGGCCTAACACTCGGCCCTGCTGTGACGGCCGTAATTAACTCCAAAAGGAAACGGAAATAGATTATTTACATTTGGGTATCACAGCAACAGACTTTTTTAATTCTCTCAAATACAGAAAGAACATTTCAAATTCGTTCCACACATTACACAATAAAAAAATAAAAAAAATTGAGATTTACCAATTTTAGTACGATTCCTCGCTATTAGATGCCCTTGTTAACGAAGTGTGTTAGCTTAACTGCACTTTAATTTTAAGTTTTTTTTATTTGCTTGAATACGTTTCCGATTTTGGAGTCGAAAAGTCGCATTCCCTAATTTTTATTAATTTAAGAATACAAATTATTATTAAAACGTAGAATTATATGATCAGCCAATAACAAGCCAATTTTAACACTCTTAAATTCCGAACTGTATTTTTTTTGCTTGAAAACGTTTCCGATTTTGGAGTCGAAACGTCGCGTTTCTTAATTTTTATTAATTTAAGAATACAAATTATTATTAAAACGTAGAATTATAATGATTAGCCTATTAAAAGTAAAATTAAAATAAACCTTGGTCTTTAGTTATAGATAAGGAGCGGAGAAAGAGACCGGCCCTCTCGAAGGTATTTTAATAATAGCTATTTAATTCATTCTTAGTCAATGTCAACTCCCAGTCGTATTTAAGCACTCATCAACTTAGAAAGTCGTTCTTATTCAAATAGTCTACACTTAAATTTCAAGGTCAAGTTTGGGAGGAGTAGACATGCATTGACCCTCCCCTTAGTCAAAAAGGCGGCGGCGGCGGATTATTAAGCCTTCAAGGAAATGAATGAAAGTGTGCCACAATCAAGAGTCGGGCCTTGGCCGCATCTGACCCATATTGCAAGGTCGTTGAGGTTCGCAAAGGAGCTGATTTTACCTTTGCAAGGTTGGCTACTATTTGTTATATAGCTGTTTTTTTTCTTGTCCCATTCACGGGGAGGGGGCACAAAATAAATCCTGTGAAAATAATAGTTCGCAGTCAAGATATATGAAAAGTGTCTCCCCCCCCCCAAAAAAAAAATCAAATCTCGGGGAGGGGGGTTACCCGGAAACTTAATACCGTATGTTTTTGGAATTCGTTTTGAAGAAAGTCCGATTGGACCTCAACATTTTGATACATAGGAGACAATTTCATCACCTTCTGTTACTGGCTTTTAAGTTTTATTGCATGCAATCCCTCTGAATCTAAGTTTGAAGAGATCAGAATTCGTTCGATTGGTGTTAGAAGGCATGCCCTTACCACTACTATATCATTATAGTTGAAACTTTTTCAAATTAGTTCGAGTTTCTGTTTTTTGGCCGCAACAAGCGTGGCAGCTGCTTGGAGTCAAGATGACTGATTTTTTTTTCCCCAAGCGGAATTTGTGCCGATAATTCTTTTTTGTGTGCTTCCACGTTTAAATTTTCACAATTTTTTTTTTGTATTGTTTTCTTTTTCAAGGGATTTTTACTGGGATTTTGTTTTCAAGACATTTGTTTTCTAGTTTTCAGTTCTAGCCTGTAGAATATTTGTCCGGAGGGGGCAACTGAATATTTTTACACCCCCTTCTGTCCCCCACTGCCTCAAAAAAGTATAAATAAATGATTAAACGTAATATTTAGGAGTGCCAACCCCCTCCCACTCTGCAGGAACACGTGTGAAATTTTTTACGGGAGCAACTGAATGTTTTTACATCATCTTCTGTCCCCTTCCCTCAAAAAAAATTATAAATAAACAAATAAACCTGTAATTTTTAGACGTGCTAACGTACACACTTCACACCCTCCCCTCCTCTCATCCCACATATAGACTGTGGTAGTCCCCCTCCTCCCCCCCCCCCCCCTCCCTCTCTCATGCCCTGTCCAGCCGATTACGACGGCCTTGGTTGAGACAACAAAATAATCTTAAAAATCGTGTGGGAGGAGAAAGGAAAACGACAATTTCGCATTTTTATAGAAACCTCACGCAGATACAAGAAACCGTGTTCGCCAGTGGCAAACTAGGCTACACGGCGCGTTAGTCCAACCAAAGTCCGAAGTAGTTAACTTTGACGATGTGAAGATTAAATGGTCGTGCGTGTGTGTCTGTAATGCCATGGAGATTTTATTTCGGCCTGGATTGCCGCTAGTGAATGTCGGGATTTGGAGGTCTTTCGAGTTCGGAAACCTTGGATCCGTGAAATCGGGAATAGGCGACCGCTGCCAGAGGTTTGCCATCCCATAATACTTTCTTATCAGCCTAACCTTCTCTTAGCGACGGTGATTAGCTAGCTGCCGAACGAACGGAGACAAAAATAAACGCCAAGTTGGCAGCGAAAATTCCTGGGACGCCTTGTTGTGGAGTCTGTTCCGCGTAACGCTTTGATTTTTTGTTGTTGTTTGTACACGACGGTTTCGTTATCGGCGGGAAGCAAGCTTGGCTGAGCTTTGGCGAAGGTGGATGGAGGGGGAAAGTGGGGGGAGCGAGCGAGCGCTATTTAGATAAACTGGAAAATAAAGAAAAGCATAAAAAATAACAATGGGAAATCTAAATGCACTCAATTTAAAATCGAAGAGGGAAAGGTTGTAGTTAAATCAGAAGCGTCAAGTGAACGATAAATACGAAACACACAAGCCAATAAATAATCTCCGCTAGCGTCGTGTTTTCGTTTACCGGCAATAGTTATCCAGTGGCGTAAAAATGTGAGCGGAGGGGGGGGGGGTGTAGTAAGGGTTAGCGCCCCCTCCTCAGGAGCAAGCTAAGGGGACGTGAAAATCCTTGGAAAAATTTATTAATCCGATATTTTTTTCAACATTTGTTTGATGGCGCTGTATTGAAGGTGCCTATTTTACCGAATGACAGATTACAGCATCTAGCGCCGTCTGCCTTTATTTAGTACTACGTAGCCCTTGATTTCAACAAACGAAGAATGCGTAAAGAAATTTCTTTTTACACAACAAACTAGTCCTTAATTATTGAATGTAAAGTTGGTGCGTCCACGTGCACCAAGCGGTCATGGTTAACGTTATCAATGTCAATGTGACAATACAAACAGTGGTTACAACAATAATTTTGCACTTACGCGCCATTTCAGGACCACGTGCTTCTACCTGCAACCCCCATTTTAGAAAACGGCACTTCCCCATATATGACGCTTTACCTGTCTGTCGAAATTTAGATTTAACAACCTTCCCTAGTGAGCTGTACAGGTGTCTTTATGCCCTATGAAAATTAAACATGGGAACCTGCGGATTAGCTAGTTACTAGTAACACTCAACGTTATTGAGGGCACTTTTTCTTCATAAAGAACACGTTCCCACATTTTAATGTTGAGGTTTTCTTTGTTACTGGACCCAAGAAACTGATTCAAACGATTTGCAAAGATTTCTACCGCATGGGGAATTTACACCAGTATGCTGAAATCGGGTATAAGCTTGTGTCAGTTAAAGGCACGGTCTGCTAGTGAGGCCGCCTTTTTTTCATCAACAATATCTTGTAACAATCGGGTGTCTACAATCGGATGATTTACTGTTACTTGGCGGTGACACACTAGCGTGTGTCTGGATGAAAAAAATTTATTTGCGTGTTCCTTCGCCTGTTGAAAGTGAGGCCTAGATGGCGGTAAATGGCTGTAGATGCTGCAGCTTGTGATTTGGGGGCAATCCCCCTTTAAGTTAAAAACCGGGGGAAATCTGTGAAATACAAAAAGATACAAGGGTAAACAGGACGGAAAGCCGATGGGTTAAATAAATACGGATGTAAACCTATTAACGTTGCCTTTTGAACTTATGTCAGACAGCCTGAGTGGGGAATCGGACCCACGAGCTTTGAAATCAAAGGACGAGGTCCTACCGTTGAACCTCACTGACACGTGTCAGTATGGCTCAGCGGTAGGATCTCGTCCTTTGATTTCAAAGGTGGTGGGTTCGATTTCCCGCTCAGGCAGTCTGACGTATAATTCCAAAAAGCAACGTAAATAGGTTTGCATCCGTATTTATGAAGAGAAGGTAATGCAAAAAAAAATACTTGGAGATGGTCCCGACGTCTTCTAGAGAGACAGGAAGTTTTGCCAGATTCACAATCTGAACAAATCCCAAGTCCATCCTGATAAGTCTGTCCTTGGAAGCGAAGTCTCTTACCTGAAGGCGGGGTCCCGTGACGTCATCCGTCGCCTGGTAACAACCTCAGGCGCTCGCCCTGAAGCGCGTGCTTCTCATTATTCGTCCATCCTGGGCAGACGGATATTTGGAAAGGGAAAAGGGGTCCGGGAAAAGAGAAGTAGCTGGCGTTGCGAATAAGCAGATGACGCAGACAAGGAAACTGCGGGTGGCACATTATTCATTGTTACGTAACCAAGAGGGACGCCATGGATTTATTTAAACAAGTAGCTGTCGTCGGGTATGCCGCAGTTTGGTGATTTGGCAACTTGGTTTCCCCGTTGTGCGTATTTTTCGTTATTTAAAAACGGAATCCGGATCGAGCCCGAACATTATGCCGTCAACAAATATTTATTTATTTATTATTTACTAGCATTTGTACCCGGGTTATGTTTCCCAGTTTTCGGTCGGTGTTACCTGAACGTTGACTGCGACAGGCAATTTTTCTTCCTATAAGTTTCCCCTCCCGTCTTCTCCCTGCCCTTTCCCACCTTTTGCAAAAACTGATTCGGTGTCCATCCTAAACAACCCAAAAAATTACCTTTTATGTTCAAGTGACGGGTATCATATGCTTAATGGTAACGGACGCAATGCCCTCCAGCCTTCCAATCTTTTTATTTTGTAGCATTAGAATGCCAAGAGTAGGGCTAACAGACGCACTGCCATTCTGGCATTCCCCGTTCACCCACCTCCCACCCCGTTTCTCACTTTGGCTTGAGTCTTCATGTAAGACTAGCTGCTGAGATGACCGCGCAGAGCAAATTGTTAGTCGAGGCAACAATGTGCCAATTTCAACTTCTTTTCAGGGCAAAAAAGCACGGTTTCAACTTCTGGCCAAAGAATTGACACGCTCGCTCGTTTTTTATTTTGAGGGTTGGGGTTCTTGTGGTTGTTTTGCTGCGTCGGTTGTTTTCTTGTCGTCGTTTTTTTGCCGTGGGACTTTGCATTACACTATAAGATTTATTTATTGGAAGTTTCCTAAATCTGATATACGTTTTCCTAAACAAAGATCGAAATCCAAAGAAACCGTTCAAGATCATCAAAACTTGTTGGCAGCGATAAGGCCGCTATTTAGGCCATCAAGGATGGTTGACCGTAACCCTGCCGTCCTTGAAGGATGTTTGGTTGATCTTAACCCTTAAGTCCAAGGTAATCCTTAACTACTGTTGCTGGATTGAGGAATCAAAATGTAATACCAACCCCAAAACGGTGCTAAAGTACGAACCGCAAGTTTGAACTGACGAAACTAAGTACCACTTCCTTGCAAGACTTACTTGTCGTGCAGTGAAGTGCATTCATATTTTCTCTACTTCGTTTAGTGAGAATTTTTCTTTTCTTTCCGCAAAACTACCACCATGCTCGACTTACACAGAAAAGACCACACCTTTCCACTCATTAATTATATATATCAAAGCTTTACTTGTCGCTGAATGGTCACCGACAAACAAACCACATATCAACACAGTATATCTCACTTAGAGGAAGCGGTTTGCTTTCATTCTCTTTGTGCCCATATTAGGGCAATGACGTCACGTCTGTGAATCGTCGGACTTGTACGGAAACACGAAGGTGCTTCTCATCAGGATTTGGATCTATACATTTAACTTCGTTTATGAGGGGCATAAATATGGGCTTACAACTACTTATACGAAATACAAAGGTATGGCGAGGGGGGGGGGGCTAGTATTGCTACACCAAATAGAGGAAAACATAAATACCGTAAATCGAAATCGAAATTACTTTGCAGAATCGTTTTACGGATAGAAAACAAATATTCTCCCACTGAATGCCACTCATGCTGTTATGAAATCTAAGGTCTGGCCTAAATCTATGTAGGTCCAGCCTGGTTGGGTTAGGTAAGTAATAAACCTTCACGTCATGTTAACACGTGTAACCACAAAAAACTGAAATTCGTTACGGTTCCACGACAAACGTACCGTAAGTGTACTTTTTTCACACGAAGGGGCAGGATTTTTGACCTGTTTGCAAAATATATTAAAATTGATGTTGAAAATCATCAGAATTGGTTTGGAAAATTTGTAGCTGGACCCTTACAAGTTGGTGTGCTTGTCTGTCTCCCAAGCTTAAAGTTTTCGTTTTCTATTTATTTTTCCAGATAAACAAACGGAGTTGGACATTCCTTCGCTACGTGTCGAAGATGCCGAAGTTAAGCCTACTTCTAAACAGAAGAAAGATAGAAGGACGGGGAACACCATGTCGCAAATCTCGGGTGTTAAGAAGCCGCTTACCCACACAAACAGCTTCACGGGTCAGCAGCTTCCGAAATATGGGGTGGAAACACCCTTCGAGGAAGACCTAGGAAAGTTGATAGATGACATCAACCGCTGGGGGCTGGACATCTTCAAGATCCACCAGTTTGCAAGTCAGCGACCACTCACCGCCGTCTCATACGCTGTCTTTCAGGTAATAAAAAACTCTCCCCCCCCCCCCCTCCGTTTCACACTTGCCAGAGTTGTTCTGTAGTATACCACAAGCATATACAAACAAAGTTGCATATATGAAAGGGATATGATATGGGCAATACCTCTGTAAGGAAAGACCTTGGTAAGTAAATTAAGTCATTGGCACA
>JAHWFP010139674.1:0-16403 GCA_023313725.1 Lithobius niger
TCACTGTGAATCTAAAAAGGTTTCGTTATAGTTATTTTCTTATCAGCGGCTAGCCATCACAAACATCTTTAACCCAATGACCCACAATATCTTTTAACGACAAAAATGTAACAATATAATACGGAGAAACGAGCAAAAACGAGCAGTTACAGGCATTCTGTAGGATTACTATCAGAATTAGTTCACTAACTGCATACGAAGTGTCATTATCTCGACATAAGGTGCAATTGAAACAGCGTTCCTATTAACCAACCTCGATACTGTAAAAGTTCGGGGATTACAGCTCTTCCCATCTGAAACCATTTGCTTTTCTGCCAAAACCCGATGATTAGAACGAGAAGAGAAGGAGATTTGGCGAGAGAGGGCGAGTTTTTATGGTCTTATCGACAAACCGACACGAATAAAGGGATTTAATTGGTTGCATTTATCACCGGCCCTTGATAAGGTTTGCCTGTCGTAAAACAACCAATAATGGCAGGCGCCTGCTTGATGTGAAACGCTGTCATCCAACCCAATCCCCAGTGACGACATCTTCCGGCGCTTTCACTAAGTCGAGAAAGAAGGTTTCTAAGCCTGACGCGGAAAACAAGGTTAGAACATGAATCAATTACAAGCTGAAAACAAAATGTTCGTAAAATTCTGGCAGGTGCTGAGTGAAGCATAACTGTTTAAATGTGCTCGAACATTTATCCGTATCGCGTAATTATGTCGACTCTGTAAATTTTATTATGGGTTGGGATTTTGGAAGATTTTAGGAAAATTTGGAACTGGATGAACAGCCAAGGCTTTCCCCATGTCTTTTTGCCTTTTTGCCATGTAGATGCAGATAAAATTATGTAGAAAATCCGTTAAAACAGAGGCTTTTCGAGTATCATAATACTGACTCACGAGTTGGAAAAAATAGTGCTGTCCCTTTTTTTGTTACCCTTTTTGCCCTTTAGAGAGATAAAATTATGAAGAAAAATCATTAAAATGAAGGCTTTTCGAAGATCGTAATTTTGATTCGAGGGTTGGAAAAACAGTCCCTACCCCTTTATGCCCTTTAGGTACATAAAATTATCAAGAAAAACTACTAAAATGAAGGCTTTTCGAGGATCGTAATGTTGAATCGAGGGTCGGAAAAACAGTGCGTACCCCTTTATGCCCTTTAGGTAGACAGAATTATTAAGAAAAACTATTAAAACGAAGACTTTTCGAGGATCGTAACATTGATTCAAGGGTTGGAAAAACACTGCTGCCCCTTTATACCCTTTAGGCACATAAAATTATGAACAAAAACCATTAAAATGAAGGCTTTCCGAGGACCGTAATATTCATTCGGGGTTGAAAAACAGTGTCTGGCCTTTTATGCCCTTTAGGTAGATAAATTAAAAAGAAAAACCATTAAAACGAAGGCTTTTCGAGGATCGTAATATTGATCGTATTGCTCTTGACGACGGAAGGCTGATTGGTGAGCAAATGATGGTGAGCAAAAACACTTCTTTCACTCAGCTATGCTGGAAGGGAATACGCTAAAAAAATTGACGTGTGGCGGTTCCTTTTGCTGAAATTGGTCGCTGAGCTGCTTGGTGAATTTATGAAGGTACTCGACACTGTCTTGAAATTTATTGCAGCTGTCACGTGAATGAGGGTCGATACGATGCCGAAGAGTTCCAAGCAGGTGGTCGCAACTTTACTAGGAACAATGCATTCCAAACCATCGCTCTCCGTACTCCTTCCAGCGTCTTTTAACGCCAACTTCCTGTCCAATGAGATTCGCGAGAGGCCAATCCCGCCTAGGACGATGTGTGGTAAACGGACAAGCAGATTCACGATTTAAGGCGTTCCAGCTGTGCTACTTCCTCTTTGAGACTATGGGATGGCAGCCGCCATGACACCTACGACGATATATGGTGGACAAGCAATTCGGTTGCCGCCATTTAGAACCTTAGCGCGACGGGTAAGGCAACATTCACATGGCTTCAATTGAACTGTAAAACGGCTTTCTAAGTACTTCCCTTTAGAGGTAAACGTTTGAAGAAATATTCCAACAGCTATTTACTTTTCGAAATTGATATATGCATGATTTTTAAGATGCACAGCGTATTCACATTTGTCGTATTCACATTTGTAGCAACCTTCCTTTAATATAAAATTTGCATTGCCTTCGTCGCACACTACGGGAGTGATTACGACAGGCGTGATGAATTATGGGATGTGTAGCTCGTGAATCTCATTCAGGCGAGAGCAGAGGCGAGAAACGTGTGCATCGTTGGCGACACCATGTTTTTTCTGTTTTTTTTTAAAGTGTTGTTTTAATCTGAATATTGCTGTATTCCTCTTTATAGGGCGTTACAATAATTTTGTAAGTAAAATAAATAAATAAATAGGTTGTAGGATTGGCCCTCGTGAATCTCATTCAGACGAGAACCGGAAGTTAGCTGGCGCCCTGTTGGCGTTACAAAAAGACGGCCAAGCGCCGGAAGGAATGCAGATGGCGACAGTTTGGAATGCATTGTTTCTAGTACAGTTGCTACCACCTAGTCCCACAATCTATTTATTTATTTTATTTACAAAATTATAGTAACGCCCTAAAAAATAGCAATTTCAAATTAAAGCAACAATTTTAAAAACAGAAGAAAACCCACCTAACTTCCTGTTCTCTTTTGAGTGAGGTTCCGGTGGAGGCCAATCCAACAATCCATCATTTCTCCTGACGTCAGCAAAACCGACATGGCTGCTACCACGCAATGGGTGTTTGGATCATTATTAATGAGGGGTTGCAGGCAATCTTAAAACGCTGCAAATCTTAAAAGTAGTTTACAAACGTCAATTTCTAAAATTAATGCTCAAACCTTTGCCTCTAATGGGAAATAGTTAGGAAACCGTTTCATAGTTTAATTGAAGTCACGCGTGTGCGTGTGCTCAATGGTGGCAACCACAGCTTCAAAGCGGAAATATCACAGCTGGAAGGTCTAAAGTCGTGAATCTGCATTTCCGGTAAACGCAGTTCACCATATATCGTCCTATGTTAGACCTTAGAGCAATAAACTCACTTCGTTACGGGAGGAGTGTATTCCTATGGAAAGCAGCACTCGGCAAGGGTCGAGGGTACGAGTTATGAGGGCGAGTTTTGATGGAAGAACACGGTGGAACAAACACGGATACAAACCTATTTACGTTGCCTTTTGGACTTAACTGTCAGACTGCCTGAGCGGGGAACGGACTCGCCCCCCCCCCCCCCCCTTTGAAACCAAATGTCGAGGTCCTACCGCTGAGGCATACTGACATGGCCATACTGACAACGCTAGGCCTTGTCAGTATGGCTCAGCGGTAGTACCTCGTTATTTGGTTTCAAAGGTCGTGACACGCACAAAACTTTCATGAAACCGGAACTTCGGCGTTCCAACACCGGATAAGACACACTACAACCTATGGACGAGATATGGTAAACTGCGCCCTCGACAGTGGGCCATCTTCTTCCGGTTCCATAAAGTTTTGTGTGTGCAGAAAAAGTTGTTGTGTGTTCCAGTTACCCACCGTACGTTGCGATCACGCAGCTTAAATATGGCCGGCAAACAACATTAAGGGGGGCGAGGGAGAGCGAATTACGTGAAGGTAAATTGCGTTAAGCTAATATTTTCCATATGCGGCTTGTAAAAATACCACGAATTGTTTTGGCAGTTTGCGACAGCGCAATTTTTATTTGCCGGCACCTTTGAACTCCAGTGTGGGCCGGCGTAAACTAAGATTTCCAGCGCCATGTTGTCTGTCCGTCTGCGGTCCTTGTCAAGCGGTGAGCACTATTTGCGCTAGTAACTCTTCTGTGACGCATTGCGACTAGCGTTCGGAATCCAGCGATAGAAAGGTGATCTGTTTTCGAGCAGTGCTAAGCAATGATGACGCCATTAAAAAAAAGGCAATCTGTGAACGAAATGGCATAATCGCCCTAGAAAACGACACGTCGAGACAAAAAATATGAATAAAATCGTAAACTCACAAAAAATAAAAAAATAAATAAACGGGAAAAAATAATGGACTGGCATATTTAGAACGATGCACCACGCGGTAGCCGCCATTATGCAAATGTCACGAAAGGCTGATTTAATGCGGGGGAGTGGGTTTTATTTCTCTTTAAAATATTGCAATAGACAGACAGAAAGACGCTAAAAGATGACTGGCTCCCAGATTACGGCGGGGGAGGGGAAAAAAATGTCAGAATTATGTCGGACATTACGCACGCAAGTTCCTAGTGGCAACCACATTCAAATTTGACAATTACGGTCGTCATCGCTGGTTGCTTGCGTGCTTGAATGTGTTTCGTGAACGTTTGGAAAACACGGTTAATGTTTTATTAAAGAGTGCAACTGCGTCACTACAGATTAATGCAGGGCTTGCGGTTCCTTAAAATCTGGAAAATCTTGATAGCAAAAAATAAGATACCACGCCTAAAAAAGTACTGGAAAATTGTCTCGAATCGACAAAAATTCCAGCCAGTCACGATTGATCCGATATTAAAACCATAAAAGTAAATATCTGACTTAGCCCTGTTTATTTGCCGTTAGTGAGTTAAATTACTCTCTTTATTAAAGGAACTAGCTGAAGCCTGGTGGTGTTTGATGCACTGTTTCCAACATTGGGACGGTTTGCTCTCTCACGTGTTTGTCGCGGAAGGCACTTATCATCCCGTTTGTGTATTTTTGCGCACACTGGCTAACAAATGCTAATTTTCGTTTGCTTTGCTCACTCAATCAGCGCTTCTCTTGACCCGGTTTCCATGCACGTACGTATGAGTATTAAACAGTCCAAACCTTTAGCCCGCCGGTCTTTTTCGGAGAAGCAGAAAGTAAATAGCGTTTTCAATATTTAACCGAGTTTTACTAATCCTTTCATTTTAAACGTCCCTAACGACATATCTTTTAACCAGCGGTTTAATATTCATGGTTCCATTTAGAGTTCGCTATGCTCAAATATATTTTATCTGGAGAGGACGGACGTTATTATTATCGTTGAATCTTAGCGGTCGACACACTATCATGTGTCTTTGGATATTTTGTTTTCAGTAGTGCTGTGATGACTCGTACGCTTGATGTATGGCGTTCAATTTCTCCAACTATGGTGTTCAGCAATTACCTGAATGATTTGACAAGCGATATTTAATTCATGATTTATTCCCATGAATAATAATTAGATTAGCTTGGCGAATGTTTTGGTGTGTTGATATCACTCCTTTGAAGGGCCGAACTATTCAGAACTTGGCCGTCCCTTTTACCAGTGTTGGTTTTTGATATGATCATAACTATTTGTTAGACTAATGATGCACGCTCAAAACCCAATACACTTCTTCACCGATTTATGAAATTAAACACACAAATGGCGTACATGTGGAATACGTGCAATGAATCGGACAAATATGGGTTCAAAATTTATCGTGGATTTAAGACGTGGATTACAAACCAGGGCCGGCCTGTTCCTTCGCCCTGCTTCGCTCCGCACGTTACTAAAAAGATTTATCCCCCCCCCCTCCCCCCTCTCCGCACCCTCAGGGCTGCTACCGGGGTGCAACAGTTTTTCACAAAATTTCACTTCACACATTTTTTTTTCACAATTTCTAGCACACTTTTTACATTTTCATACCTTGGCTTCCCAAACTTTTCACAATTTTCGCAGCAGAGACTGTATTTTTTTTCCCACCTTTATTCTCACCTTGCTTGTTAGGTTGTAGGCCTAGATTATATCTTTTTATTTTTGAGGCAGAAGCTGCAGCTGATCCAACTGTTTTTTTTTTTTTATTGCTGCTTCTTTACCTAACCTACCTTGCAAAATACCTTGCAAAAATACCTTGCAAAATACCTTGCAAAAATACCTTGCAAATAGGCGTTCGCGGCTTCCATCTTCGTTTAAATCTTGTTTTGCGCTATAGCTTCAACCTTGATCCTGCATGACTTTGGCACTATCTTCTGTAGTTGTTTCCCGTTTTTTTATGTATTATTCGTGGCATATTGCAATTTTTTTTACTAAAATCCAAAAATTCACATTTTCCCACAATTAAAAAAAAAATTTGTTCACACTTTTATTGGAGAGGCCAGATTGTCACATTGGCCCTGCCCCCTTGAACGAAACCGGTTACCATAACTAAAACTCCAAAACACAAAGCTCCTACTATAGACGCTTTCTTAATGGCCGCTAATAAAACGCAGTGGGTTCTCCAAAACATAATTTACTACCCAAGTAAATTTGCAACTTCCCACCTCCCCTCCCACCACTTAAAAAATAAATAAATCGCGCCCGAGAGACGTTGGGGCCCTTCACGACCCCTTTTATGACGTCATGGGGATCTTGGTTTACCCTGAAGCTGGTGAAACGTAATGTGAGCACGGGCAAGCTTTCCCATCCAAACGTCGCCCTCCCCCCCCCCTCCTCACAAGAAAAAAATTATTCCGCGCACAATTTCTAATATTACTCCTCTTATTATTATTTATTTGTGAGTCCCCGACGGCAAAGGTTTTGATTTACAGCACGCCCCCCTTTTCGTAAATTCAGTATCACAAATCTCTAGTGCGTTTCATTAATCGCCCGAGTCGGTTTGCGCAGGAAATTTATGACGTATTTTGTCGTTGTAGGCGAACGGGTGGGCCGGCTTCCTGTTTTGTAAGTGTGTCATTTCGTGGTTTAAAGCCTCGCTGTTTATGTATAACTGGTTGCATCTTCCATTGCGCGAGACCTAACGACCTGTCTTTCAAAGAGTTTGAGCAGTTAAATTAATTTAAGTATTTTCTGCCTTTAGTGAAGTTTGCGAGCCGATGAAGTTCGTTTAATAATGGTTGTATTTCAAGAGACGATACACTCATTGGCGTACATTCACTGCAAAAAAAAAAAAAATGATACTGTGGATTTTCGCGAAACGTTTTTTAAAAAAAAGAAGCAGTAAACCGCGTGTGTTTACGTCGTATGGTTCCCAAGAAACTACAATTTATCCGAACGATCGTTCAAGAAGAATTTGTGATCAAGCTTGATGATTCAAGTATTAACGAACGATTTGTCTTGTAACCTGGGTAATGTAATGAAAGGGTGGTGGGGGATGTGGTTTTTATCGGCGCGTCGACAGCTAGGTCATCAGCGCCAAACTCAGTCACAGTGCAGTGGCCCGGGTTGCCACTGCGCCACACAGTACAGAGAAGTAACCAAACCCCGAGTCTAGATCTTATCGTATATCTGCACCCCTGCAAAAATCGAAAACAACACCCAATGTCTCTTGGAAGGTACCAAGATGGTGACAATCGACAAGAATGTGACGGACCGTGAGTGGCCGGCGACACCACCAATGACATTCACGAGGGATAAACCCTCTCAAAAGGAACCAATGAGCAATGAGGGGTGGAGCGGGCATTCAGTAATTCCATAAGCTCACCAAACACTCAATGACCAATTGCAACAAAAGCGACCACTTTCATCAAAACCGACGTGACACGACTGTTTTAGAACGTACTCGCTGCATGCAACGAAGAGCAAAATGGAGGCCAATGTTAGACAGAAGTATTTTTGCTCGCCATCATTTGCTCGCCAATCACACTTGCGTTGTCTAGGACGTTGCTAAGTAGTTCTACGTCAAATGCGTAATTTTACGTAATTACGTTTGCGTAAATAATTATAGTCGGTGGAATCAGCGTAATACCGCCGCATGCAATTTATGAGTATAAAAATTTAGTGGTGACGTCACGCTAAGGTACCGGACACCGCACGTTTAACAACTACTTTGATGTGATGGGGCTTCAGCGCTGAGTCTCGGTGACTTTATGAATGGTCACATTGATTGAACGAGAAACTGGTGACCATGCCACGTGCCATTCGATTGAATTCGATTGCAATTTTTTGAAATATGCATCTCACGCCATAGGAACGAACTATAAACTTGATAATTTTGGTAAAACTCGGAAGGACTATTGCGAACATAGAATGGCTTACTTCCCGCCTCAACATTCATGCGAGCAGGAAAGCACTTCGTGCTGTTCGGGGGTTACAAACATACATTTTACGTGTGACTATTCTCGTCTGATTTTAGTACTTTTGCTTTCTTTGTATTGGTTATTACGTTCACCTTAGTTTTAAAGTCATTCTTATTTTGTGTGATACGTGTTTGTGATGCATCCAGTGTTACCAGGTTAAAAAACATAAAAAAAGCTACCGCCACAAAATTATGTTACGTTATGCTACCAACTATGGAAAAATGCTACAATAATGCTACAACGAACTATCAACCTCAGGCATTTTGAAGTGTTTTCTAGGAGCAAATATTGGTACAAATCCTACATAGTTAGGCCTAGATGTATGACATTTTCCTTGGAAAAAAGAAAACTCACCATCCCTTTTGTCGCCAAACGGTTTCTTGTTTTCGTTTTGATCAAAGAAACCTCCATGCGAAAATATATGCTCGCAGTCTGCGGTTGACACTGAGATAATTAGCAATTGCAAGACAACTCTGGTTAATAAGAGTATAGAGGTTTTTTGGTTGTTTGGTTAAGAACAACTTCTCCCCAAAACTGTTCGATATTGATTGTAGGATTGTTCTGTATGCTGTTCTCAGCATAAGAATAGAAAAATATGCTTCGCCATTCGGTGTTGAGGGTGGAAAACGTCCTTTGTGCGCCAAAAGTGTTTCTAATTCTGCTACAAATGCTAAATTCTGCCACAAAAATGCTACACAACTGAAAACGCTGCCAATTATGCTACACCTCACTTTTTAATCTAAAAAATGCTACCATAGCAGAATTATGCTACGTCTGGTAACGCTGGATGCATCTCTTATCTTCGGGTCTTTGTGGGGAGGGAGGACTTCCCCCTTTGCTGTTCTTCCCCCTTCCCCCTCCCCAGATGTGCCAATGATAATATGTGCTGAGAAAATACTTTATAGCTCAAACACTTCAGTTACAATTGCTATAAAACACTTGTTTTTTTTTCGCTATGATGCTTAGCAATTTCTTAATTCAGATAAAGAAAAGGATAAACACTCTTCCTAAGGACACATCCACTCGTATTCGGCGTTGAAATCCAACCGAACAGTCCCCACTCTCCCTTTCCTTCCGTCCAGCTATAACTCCGAAGGGGCACCTTTTAAGGCCTGGAAGACCATTTGCTCCACGTCCTTTGGACAGGTTTTCTCATCCCTGGTTGCATCTAAACCCCAAACCATCTCTCACAGGCCGAAAGAGTCCCTGTGGACTTGGTCCAATCCCCTGAACCTTGAAGCCCATGGGGAATGGACTCTCAGAAAGCGCCGGCTCTGTTGTGAAAAATAAATGCGGTCCTTTATCACAGTGGGCGTTAACGAGCAAAGAACCTTGAGTTAATCATTTGTTTTGATATGTAAATGGTCACTTGTAGCCCCCAATCCCCCTCCCCCCCTCTTTTCAATGGTCCAATGGCGCTCGTAAAGATAACAGAGTCTGGCATTTAATATCACGGCGGCGTTAGCCTATCTGTTTAGAGACCACAACCACAGACGCTCGTAAAACCGTCCTGTGCTTTCGCGGACGCCAGCCGTTGAAGTTGGAACCTCTCTTGTGGTACGTGGACGCGTACGTTTCTATACCGGTTTGGTCAAGGCGATGTGTTACGCTGCGTCTGGCTCTATATCCCATGTCCTTTTCTACTGGTACGAAATACATGGTGCGGTTATTACGAGTGCTAAATCACAGTTCTAAGTTTTGGTTTCGGTGTCCATTTGGTGTACAAAGTGCTTGCTGTGGTTTACCGTAGGGGTTTGGAACACAATGTGCGTTTGCTGTGTAGCAGGCACATTGTGATCATTAGTTGGGGGCCCGGCACGTAAAATATTGTGATGAGGTGGTAATGAGGTGTAGTGTGGTTCCGGAGACTTGAAACACTGTTGACGGGTCGAAATAAAAATTATTTTAGCGTATCCCGTATTGTCCCGTCCATACATACTGGACAATACAACTCCAGTAATCATCGTGGCTGAGCGGTGAGCGAGCTCAGTCTGGTTGCTAGAGGTTTGCGGATCTGGTCGAATACCTGGAAAGAGGATCTTGGAAAAGTCCCTACCAAGACTGCCGACCATGGTAGCATGAGAGGCTGCCATGCTTCCTCAGCAGCTATGGGAACTATTCTGGCCAATTCTGGACGATCTTTCGGCCTCTACGATGATTGGAGGTTTCACGGTTCAAATCCCCGGCTTGGCTCCTCCTTTTATCAGACATTTCTTCGTCTGAAAAAGTCTGGTAATGTTAAAAATTGAGCCGGTGTTCAGCCACACGAGCGTTAAATTGCTTCGGCTGACATAAGGCTCGACAGAAATTAATTTAAAAAAATAAAAAAACTAGTGTTCATTCAATTCATTCCACGTAAAACTAGACTACCTGGCAAGTTAATAGCACACAACTTCCGTTTCATCAGCTTAACACGCACGCCGTAGAGTTATAGGTTGTTTGAGTGGGGGGAAAAAATAGTGCAGTGGGTTATTAAAGAATAAATCACAAGAATAAATCACAAGAACAAATCACAACGTGAAGGGTAAACGAAGGAAGGACACAGTCTGCGTTAAAGACTGGCCTTGTGAGAGCTACGAGTACTGGGACGTCAGATTCGATAGGCGTCTTGGTCCCGGCTGTACATCTCTGGCTTCTTACAGACCCAGTTTCGAGCCTGGTGAAGGGAAGTGTACATGTACGGGCTTTTCTCTGGTTGCTTCCCACCCGTTGCACGAGGGTTTCCTACGGGTACTCCGGTTTCCTCCCTCATGCGGCAAAAAACAACTGACATGATGGTGGTGACTTCGACTTAACATGTGCTGCTTGGAGCCTTCAAAAAGCTTTAAGCCTACTGACCGACACCTGTATTCTATACTATCCTAATACTGAATACACAAATCTGAAAAAAAAAAAAAGAAAACACAACTATCCGACAAGTTGCTTTCCCTCCTTGTACTAGTTTGCGGTCTTTAGCTCACCACTCAGAAAGATTGAACATTTTCTAAGCTCGGCTGGAGCCTGCAGCCAGTATCCGCTCCAGAAGCGCAGTGGTGAGAGTGTCCGGGTAGTAAGTGGTAAGTCCTAGGTTCGAGTCCCTGTCGGGGCAGTTGGTTTTTCTTTCTTTCTCAGCTTGGTGTATAATGTGTTCTCACAACGCTATTCTTTAATGTTGACTGTAATCAAGAAAATTTGATGAAAAATTCCGAATCTATGAACTCCAAAGCTCCGCGATTCAAACCGTATTCAGTTTATTGCAATAATAGTGAGTCACGAAAAAAGCTTCTGCCTAAGTGGCCGTTAGTACGCTTCTGGGAATACAAAAACCATACTTTATACTTAGCACCACTCGTAACTACAATTCTTTTTAAAATTGAATATTGAATTTAAAAAAAAGTAAAACTTAACCAGACAGTTTTGATCTATCTTGAAATTATTTTAATGGCCTAATCTGACATACGATAGTTTTTAGGCGATTCATTTTGTATTCGTATCGTGATCAGTTTGATTTGGTGACGCTAAATAGTTTCCATCCCCATGATGCTTTGCGCTTCCACTTACTTGAAGACAGCGCCCTCTAGGGGTAAATCGTTGAAAGCGGGTACTAGTTTCATCCAAATGTATAGCGTTGTCAGAGAAAGAGTCGCACTATACCTACACATTCTACCCTGATTTGAACGATGAACGTGAACTCATCCCGACAAATGCCTGCTGCCACCCGACCTTTAACCTGGTTTACTAGCCCGCATTTTATTCAATCGACGCTCGATTCGGCAGCCATCTTGGTAACCAGGCATGAGCAATCAACCATGGGAACATTATATATATCCCTTCCTGGAAAAGCGTCGTCAAACATGTTCATTTGGAAGCCATGTTTCTCGGCCAAACCTTCAACATCAGCTCCGACCTTCGACCGCACGGGGTCGCAGGTGCGACTTTCTCAATAACGACCGGCACTTTTACCGCGCTGCCGCTCGACCACATTAAAGTCGTCGACGACCTGGAGGCGGACAATTTCATCGCAACTTGATGTGTGTTGTCGGCAGGTCACGAGGGGAGTAAAGGATTGGGGGATCGAATTCTATTCCAGAGGGCGTAACGCCCCCCTCGAGGGAGCTGTAAATTGGGTACCATTACCGAGGCTCCCTGTTCTTGGCCAAATCTGTGATTACGGCCTCTGGCCATGTATAATAATTTCATTTCAATTTTTGTAAAGAATTACGGGCATGAGCGGCATTACTTCGATTTTCATTTTCGAAGCATCTGTTCCAATTGGGTCCCTGATGGGTTTAGAGAATAATAGCGGCGGGAGACGCGAATGGAAGCAGGCCTGGACTGGCCGTGCCAGGATGCCAATGGCACCTGGGCTCTACCGTAGATTCGTAAGAAGGGGGGGTGGGGGGCCTCTTTAGATTTTATAGTTAGCTACAAGTGAAATTTCTGTTATCCCGGCTTTGAATTTGTTTCATTCATTGCCGTAGGAGGCTGTGTCCGCATGGACCGTGGTCGGTTCTAAACGTGTACTGAGCGGTCTTCCCCACACCAACTTTCTCAAAAAGGAGGCAATAAACGGCCTGCTATTGTTTTTTGGGTCTGGCATTAGTGGCTACCGGCCCATCCATTTTCCCTCCACCTTCTGTGGAAAACTCCATAGAAAGTAGTGATATCAGAGTTAAGATGGCTGCCACCAGCGGGGGTTGTGGTCCGAATCGTGATCACTCGAGCTTAAGTGACAATCACCGAGGTGTCACTTAAGATTGAGTGAGCACGGTTCGGACCACAAACTTGGTGGTAGCCATTTTGGCTCTGATATCACCACTGTCTATCGCTAAAACTTGATGGGCGTTTTTGTATGATAGACTTTAGGAGTTGTCTTGCTATTGGTTGTTTTTAGTCTACATACGTGTAAAAACTGTCGGTATGAGAGAACCGCCTGCTTCCCTGACCGTGACATAAGCTTAAACCGAATCTGAAAGTGTATCTGCCGCATTTTTTGTAGAGCTCGTTCCTAAACTCACCAAAGTGTTAAGTGCTGCAGCCGCAACTCACCAGCGTTGTCCCTAAACGCACGATTTATTTTCCGATTCCTCTAGCGTGACGTCACTGACGACGCATCGGACAAATCAGTTTTTATTGGCTGAATCCACCGACTAAAGATAGCGGATCCCTGCAGTATTTCTTTCGCTCGGATTATTTACGTAAAGATAATTGACAAATAGTGGAGTTTGTGGTCACACAGAGCGTCCCCGCTATGCTAGCAAAACGTAATAAGTCATGTGATTGCAAGAAGTGCTTAACAACTCCCTTAACAACGCAAGTGTGCTGGTGAACATGCGCTCATGACTCGCTGAAGCATGATGTCAGTTTATAAAAAAAAACTAATAAAGATGCGATAGCCCTGAGATTGAGTCGCATCTCATAAACTTAGTGCATAAACTTCCGTAGAAACGGGGAACGACGACTTTGATTCAATACACTATCGCGTTTGACGGGTCACGTGATAGGGTTCTTACAAGATACTTGAAATGCTTGAAAGTACTTGAATCTGTTAAGAAAATATCCAAGGCCAAGAATTCCTTGAAATTGTTAACTTCATCCTTAATTGTAAGTCCTTTAATTTAGTTTTATTTTTTCGTAATTTAAAATAATGGCCTGGCTTAGCAAGATAAAAACAAACTAGCAATTTGTTTTAAATAACGTACGCGTTTGTCGCGAAATGTTGTTGAGCTATTCATTTAAGTTTTGTTCCTCCATACGTTTTCATCACTTGTTTACTAGGATATTAAAACGAACCTAGAGGAAAAAGTTGAAGAAAAAATGCCGTTGGAAAAAACCCCGGAAAAAAAACAAAGGGAAAAGAAATTTTTCAGGTGAAACGCTTTACCTTGCCTCAAAACAACAACAGCAACAACAACAATAACACGAAAATAAACTTTTTTATATCCTCCATTTTTTTTTTCTCAGAGCACGATTAAAACGCTCCACTCGCAACAACAACCCGTCGAAAAACTGACTGCTGGAGTAAAGAAATGAAAACTTAATCAGCCAGTTGTGATCAAGTTTAAAATTAGTTTAACTTCCGAGTATGACCCACCATTTTTTTAAAGGGATGAATAGGTATTGTTATCGCGGTTATTTTGTTTTAGTGACGCCAACTGGTTTCCATCTCCATGACGACCATCTCAATAATGTAAACTTGGGTAGTGACGCATTGCCATTGCATGCACTGACGACGGCACCCTCTGACGGTTATCTTGAAAGTAGGTACTAGTTTCACCCAAACATTTCTTATTGGCGGAGTTAGAAGGGCATTAGCTATGTATTCTATACTGATTCATCCTGTCGAACTCTCCATGTGCCTACGGAACTACATATTTATTGTCTCCTGGTTGCATCTCGGTCCTTCTACTTTTAGTCTTCTGTGCAGCCGAAGCGGCTGGGAAAGCTATAGCACAGATTTTGTCCGTCAGTCCGTCGCGTTTTTCAACGTCAGAATGGTACCAGAGAGAGACAAACTGTTTTCACTATTTGTCTTTGCTTTCAAGAATTAGTTAAGAAACACGGCAAATTAAAACGGCGTTGCTTCCTTATAGCTAATAGGATTTCACGACGTAACTCCATAAAATAATAACATTTGATCATCGCATTAAACTACTACAGGAAGACAGGCAACGGTAAAAACAAAAGTATTTCGTTAACAACACACATTAGCTTCATTTAAAATTGTCTCGATACCGCGTTGAATGGATGAATAGGGTACTCTCGAACCAAATTTTCCGTTAGCTGCTACTTACAAAATTTAAACGGCAGTAAAACAAATTAGGCCCAAAAGCTGAAATTAGGCCTTAAAATCACATTGCCACGGCAACACCAAGTCTCCGCATCGTGTTGCATAAATGAATAAGCCTACTCTCGAACCCAGTTCTCCATTAGCTGCTACTTACGAAATTAAAACGGCTAGTTAAAATTACGCCTAAAAGCTTACAATTACGCCTAAAATCTCAAACTAGTCCTAAAGCTAACGCATATTTAACTGGCAATCGTGATGGTTAGTTACTACTTTTAGATTACATGATAGAGATCCCTGTTGCAGTCGCTATAGAGGTGTGCGCCTCAACATTTTCGAAAGTGGCGGAAGATACAGACTGGTTGCGACTTTCACCGGGTTCGCTTGTTTCACCTTTTCTGCAACATTCCTAACAAAATGGAGGGAGGGAGGGATCTTCTGGGAACTTACTTAGGATCAACACAAACGGTCAAACCGTTCCAGTTGCTTTCTGTATGATAGAGGGACGTTTACACTTAACATTTCATCTGGTTTTATTTATGTTTGTTTGCAAAAAAGAAAGCTTGAATACATTTTTATTGAAAAAAAATATATATAAATAAAAACACGACCGAGATAGGCTCGTTCCATTTGATTTGTGATTTTCGTGTTTATTTTTTTTTGTTTTGTTTTCGTGGAAAAAGTCCAGAAGTAAGTGATAGATGAGAAGCTATTTATGCAGTGGCCACTGAAGTTTTTATTTTTCGCCCTTTAGGCTAAACGCCGATGACGAGTGTTCATGCCCGGGTCATTTTTTTCCTACTTTTTTCGGTTGCCCACGGACCCCTTTTCCGGAGGGCATTTTCCATAAATGAAATAAACATCAGGGCTCGCGCGGTCAACCAAGAAACTTTTATATTTTTATTTGTATTATTGTGAACATTCACTACTTTAAAAAAAAAATTGGATGTGTAAAAAAAAAAAGAAGGAAAAATGAAAAAAGGGAAACCTAAAGCAAATATATGCCGCATTATTGAATTTTAACGTTTCCTCCGAGATACGCACGCGATCTTCGCGTTTTTTAGTAGCTTCATTTTTTTTTTCCCAAACGGTTTTTGCCGACCTTTTAAAATATTTTCCCTTTAGGCATCTCTTTTAAAGGAGGCCAAATTGGGGAAGTCGAAGGATTGAATAATAAGGGGTGCATGTCACTGGTCAAATTTTTCTAAGCGACTATGAGTCTTTTGGACAGCTTTTGGAATATTACCCATCATTGTGCATGAACATGCTTTGTTACGAGTGTAAAATAATAATAATAATAATTTTACTTGCTTGAAATTATTGTGCTCGAAGTACGTGTACATGTGTGAGCGTGTGAGTGTGTTTGTACCTCTACTCCTCTTGAACCAAGGCACCTACGAAGACGGAAGTAGGACCAAATGGAAGATAATTAAATCGCGTGACCGTTTGGCCTATTTTTATCGCTGCAACTTGATTCATGACCCTCAAATACGCTAAAACCCTGAAAAATAACGTTAGAGTTTGTTTGACCCTCATGACGTTTGTTCATGACGTCATAGTTTATTCATGTCAAGTTTATTATGCATGACCAAACTTTGCCTGATAAAACTGTGACATGAGAAGGCGTGCTCAGTGATATGGTGGACGAACTG
>JAHWFP010139674.1:16503-27316 GCA_023313725.1 Lithobius niger
CGTTAACAATATACAATATTTACGCAAAATATAAACTTATTTTTTTTTTTTTTTTTGGGGGGGGGGCTGTGTACTACTTTCTTCCAGTAAGAATTTTTAAGCTTGTTGTACTAGACTTTAATCTTTCTCGAGCCTTTTTCCTTTGGCTGGTCATGCCATCTAAAGTCTTTGAGCCCCTGGCAGGTCTAACCCTGGTGCTAAAGCAGTCGCTTTCGTGCAGCTACTGCTTGGGTTCAAAAGTTATGATTCACACTCAGAACGAGATTGCTTCGCTACTCATGTCACTAACAGCTCATATCGCGGTATCAAATCAAGAATTTTGTTGAAATCACGCACTCCCTCCATCTCCAGACATTCCCTTCAAGAAAAGCATCGTTTTTGCGGCCATGTTTTCATGTACCCGACCTAAGGTGACGCAGAGGTGGTGACGATCCGGGCATCGCGGGGGCGTGACACGGGTTTGCGGTTCGATCGCGAGCCAGGCGCGCAGCGAGTCACCGGGGAGCCAACCTTTCTTCACCAAATGCTGACGTGTCCGAAGGCTAGCTAGCTGACCAGACCCGGCTGGCCCCAAAGCCGGACAATGGATTTAAAGCGGAGAAGTGGCTGGACTTTGATGACACCGCCGTGGTGGGCATTTCGGAGTAATTTTTAATCAAAAATGACGCTTAAAAGCTTCATGCAGCCTATATTGTACGGTTGAGGATAGTCCTAGTAACATACTGCTCAGAAGGGCTACACCGTGCTGTTGTTTGGTCTGTTTAAGCTGGGAAGGGTGGTGGGGGTGTTGTATCCAGGCGTCCGATTTATCTCATCGAGTGAATTCTACATACAGGGGTAACAGGAACCCGGCAAAGTGAAAACCAGTTATTTGCCAACTTTGGAATCAGGAATATGGCTTTAATCTCGGCAAGCCCTACATTAAAGTCTGGGATTCGGGCTTTAACTTCGGTAATCCTGACTTTGAAGTCATGATTCCAGCTTTAATATTGGCAATCCCTACCTTAAAGTCAGGAATTCGGGCTATTTTGGCAATCCCAATTTTACAATGAGCAACCAAACTTTTTAGTCAGGAAACCTGACTTTCTTCTTGGTAAACTTGAGATTAGTTTGGATTCCGTAGAAACATGGGGTTCAAGAGGTTAAAGCATGAATTGACAGAAACATTTTAATGACGCATGGAGTAAAACCGTGCAAAGTCACTGCTCATCGTGTGGTAGTGTCTGTTTGTCTGTCTTCACGATAACTCACGAACCCGTTGTCCGTTTCATTCGAAAACATTTCCACATTCTGTGCTATTACAGCAGGTTTAAGTTGGAAAACTAAAAGGGTTAAATAACATTTAATTTAAAGATCAGAATTAATCTGATATCATTAGCTCGTTACCGTTCACCGTTCAAACACAACTTAAGAAAATTTATTAGTTATCGTGAAGACAGACAAACAGACACTACCACACGATGAGCAAGGACTTTGTACGGTTTCACACCATGCGTCGTTCAAAAAGGCCTATTAATAAACGAGTGTAAATCATATTACATTATTTTCCCTTTAAAGGTACATTCCTGCTCTTCCTATAACAGCCGCGCGCAGATCTCCATCCGCGCATGTTACCGTCGCACCGTTTCGCAATACACGGCGTAGTAATACAAGGCCAACTGTGATAGTAGACGAAACAGCACCAACGCAAAAATTGTGTCGTCACAAACCGGAAAGAATTTCGTATTTTAACATCAAACTTTATAATTTTTTAGGCTAGTATCTTAAAATTTTTCTTAAAAATTAGTGGCATAAACAATTTTAATTTTTACCGCATTTGTCTTTTAGATGTATGATCTCATGGTAATAATTAGCTAACGATTAAAAATTAGTACATGCACCCATACAGACTAAACGACACGGTTATTCCAAGGTAAATATTAGCGGGATGCTATTAAACTACTTCCCGATATTCAACAGAAAATCTCCTAGACGCCACATTTTAAAACGGGATTTTTAACAGTGGATCAACTAACGGACAGTAAATAGAGGTTTAGGGCCGTACTTGATGCGGAGGATCGAGAAAATTGGCGTTGGGAGGAACGTACCTTTAAGGTAAAGATTTTTACATACCATCTGTTTTATTTTGGCCGGTGTCCATAAAAAGAGCCCTTCCAAAAAAAAAATCACCTGCACTCTTTTCCTCCTGTAGCTACGTACTATTTATGGGTAAACTAAACTCAATGGAAATAATGAAGTCACAATTTGGGAAGAAAAGTCCTGTTTTATTGGTTGCTAAGCAACGAGGATCTCCCTGGGGGAGTTTAGCATAGCCGGGCGGACAAACATCGTTAAACCACGTAGTCGGAAATCAATAAGTTCGTAATAAGAGACGCGGGGCTAAGGAGTAGGAGATTGGTGGATTTGGTGGGGGGGGGGGGGGTTGTGAAAGGGGAGGCATCGTCGAATGACTCATCGCCCCCATTTTAAAAGGTTCTTAAATGAGAGGTGGCGGGCGCCATCTTTGTTGATATTAACGGCGCGTTGTTTGCTCGCCAGCTTTTGTGACGCCAGCTTGTCAGTTTTATACCCGGTTGGTGTTTGATGAAAAAGTGTCTGGGGGAAATTTTTTTTTTTTAAATACGAGCTCGGAAGAGCTTAAATTAAAATGGAGTTCAAGCCAATTTACACTTGTGCATTACTATGACAGGTATTTTTAAACACTCTCAACCACGAAAATAATGATGAAAAACTTTTACATGCAGCATTTTACGAAATTTTAGTTAGGAATTTCTGTAAGAAGGTACTAAGCTTCGACTTAAAAGCAATGAAGACTTACACGGTTGGTGTATGAGGTGAATTTTTTCATCAGTAAACTAAAAGCATTAACATTTGTAGGGGTTGTGGTAGCCAACCTATAAAACTTGCAAAAAAACCTATATTTTAATTCTGACTCTATATTTTTGCCAAAATCTATATATATACAATAGGCTTGGGTGGCAAAATCATCATGCACTACAATGAAAGAGGTCGAGCAGGTTCATTCTTGCCACGGTAGCAAAGACAAAGAACGAGCACCCGCCAATGTGAACGATTGGGCCCAGTAACAGTCAGTCACAAACGAAATACTAGCTCTTAGAGCCGACTTGAAGACTTTCAGAAATGGTTGAGTAACAATCACTGCATTCACGATCGTTGTTGGGTAAACCACACTTGGTATCAGAACGGAGAAACAGGCAATTCAGAACATAACAGTGGTGTCCTCCATTCAAAAAAAAAACATTTACTTTCCTACGAAAACAAAACAGCAGGAGTTCAAAAGGAGGGGCAGCAGGGATAGAGGGGTGGCAGGGGGAAGGGAAAATAGGGGTTACCAGGGAGTAGTTGCATGGAGGAAATCTGACCATGCAGTGGGAGAATGTGGAGGAGAGGGGGCAAGGGGAAGGTGGGGAAGGTGATAGGAGGGGGCGTCGGCGCCATTTGCATTTCATGCTGCCCAGCAAAGTACTTCTCTAAGGTATGTTGGAACCGGCTGGACTGGCGTATGTTACACCGGGGGTACAGCTAGTAACCTATATTGCCTGTAAAAATCTGTTATCTAAAAAGCTGTTTCCGAAGCGATGATTTTTGAATTGCAATCTTATTTACCTTTTAGTTATTAGCGCGCACACACACACACAAAATTAAATCGTTGTTTATTATCAGCATTGTTTTATAATTATGGTCGTAGTTTAAGAAGATCTCCTTAAGAAATCCTGGCCTGCAAGTTTGAACAGCATTACGGCTACTTATTCCTGGTAGCAGAACACCTTTCATATATCACTACAAGCGCGTCTTGTCAACACGCGGTTTGCTTCTGTAGTAGTCGGCTATCATGATCGTTTTGAAGAATTCAGGGTTTCCAAATATTAGAATGATTTGAAGCTAGTTTAAATTGAATCAGCATGACTTGGTAGGTTGCAAATGAGAGGTATTAAAAAGTGAATTTTTTCGTAATTTGAGAAAAGGGACTTGAAATTTATACACTTATTTAGGCCCTCCTTTGTGTTTTGTCCTAGGTGATTCACGTGCATATGGGAACGTCTTTTATTAAAATTCAAGAGTTTATAAAGATAATGAAATCATAGGATTTTTTATGAACTCCTCTAAGACCTAATTTTTTTGTAGTGCTAGGCTTCAAATAGGGTTTTTTTTTCCGGAGGGGCGTGGGTTGATAGGTGATTTTTCCCATGTATATTAGTAAACGTAAGTACTTTTGTGCATGGCTGACATTACATTAAATAGCATGCATCGTGCAGAGTCCTTTTGAAAGACTTGACGTGCGTGTTTTTAGGTGTCCTTTTATGTGTCAAGTGTTTTAAGTGTACATTAATTTGAGTGCTGTCCTTGAATAGTAGTTGGAGCGTAGCTCCGCTATGAAGACACTCCAATGTAATCTTAGACCGCGCATCACGCGAAAACCAAAAGGACTATTCAAACCAAACTTTGTATGCAGTAGCACGGGAGGATGGACAAGGTTTATGAAAAGAAAAATCTGGAATCGGACATGTTGTTGAGGAACCATCAGGGTGACAAAATGGCCCAATAGCAAGAGCCAAAATCAAAACAATAACGAGACGCGAAGCCGTTTCTAATTGTTCAAAGCATCCAATTGTTAAAAGATTGATTGTTGATGATAAACAGGCGGCGTTAGGCGGTAATAAACCAAATTCAAGATATTTTCCCTTTTCGTCGCCGATTTGGACGTTTGAATACACCATTTTCACGGTTTTTCTACCACCTTTCCAATGGCCCAAACCCCAAGTAGCTGTCTCTTATTGTTTAGAAATTACAAGGCAAATCCGATCCGATCCGATTGACAGCCAAACAGCAAAGAAAGCGGAGCCCGCTCCATTATGTCGACAGTGGAACTGATGACGGCCCTAGTTAATGTGTGATTGGATTAATAATTTAGGTGTATTTGCAAAGTGTCAGTAGCCTAGTTTTCGTACCGTCAGGACAAAAGGTTGCCGGGTTAGGCTTAACTTGCGATATTTTTCTTCTGTGTTGGT
This sequence comes from Lithobius niger, assembly GCA_023313725.1. Taxonomy (NCBI): domain Eukaryota; kingdom Metazoa; phylum Arthropoda; class Chilopoda; order Lithobiomorpha; family Lithobiidae; genus Lithobius; species Lithobius niger. The sequence goes on from JAHWFP010139674.1 coordinate 21,534, forward strand.
ACCGTGAAAAATGTCACCAGTTGCAAATATTCTTGTTTATGCTGGTTTTGCAATTGGGTATGCTGACTGAATTAGAGTTGTGTAGTTTAATATGAAAAGTTAGTCATGGTGGATTAGGGGTCGAACAGACCCCATAAAAGTATTAGATTATTGAAAAGTGTGGGTTATCAAAAATGTGTGGGGGTTATCAAAATTAACCCACGTTGACGTGTGTGGGTTTTCAGATTAACCGTACACAACGACTACACTTTTAGCATGGGGATGTGTTAGCGTGACGTCACCACCGTGCATTAATTCAACTTACGACTTTTCCTTTAAAGTACTTTGAGAATAGCGTTTGCAACATTTACACAGGTTAGGGTTAATGTCGCAACAGCATCTAACACGAAGGAAAAAAGAAAGTGTCAGTGTTGGCAACATTTACGTGCGCTTGAACTAATATCGCAAAACTGAGTCATACAGGAAAGCCAACAGGGACACATGTGCCTTTAATTTCTTAATGGCCTCGTTTAACTTTTTTTCCTTTTTTTCGTGGGACCACTAACCTTTACGGAATGCCCACCGAATTATTTCGCAACTCTACCTCCATCCACCCCAACTCTTCCAACACACACACACACACACACTCTATTTCCGGATGTAATTCGCCGGTAATGACGACGCCACCGTGTTCTCGATTGCTCCGGCACGTGATTGGTCGCAATATATCAAACGCTCGATAATTAATGTCGAATGCTTAAGCAGGTCATAAAACCTTTCGGGATGGTTTTATGTGTTGATTCAAGATTAGTCGGAATATCGTTAATAATCTAATGAACCAGTTCCGTAGAAAAATAAGGCCGGGGCGGGGGGGAAGGGGGATACAGATTGGAAAAGAACCGGAAGTGTGTGTGGGAGGGGGAGGGGAGGAAGCGGGAATGAGAGAGATAAATGGATTGTCAACAATTCTAAAACGCCACGTCCCCTCAAACGACGCAGCAAACGTTTTAAATGTCCAATGAATGTCTTGCTTTACGACCATATCGAAGCCTGATGCGTGTGACCAGTGGGGGAGAGAGGTTGATTGAGATAAGGATAACGATAATGTAAATTCGGTTTAGTGATTTGAGCATAATGAAATATTGAATTTGCATAAGCCGTGTGTGTATGCGTTATGTGAACTTACAGCCACTGTTTCCGTAAAATGCATTTACCTTCGTAATCGTGGTTCTGTTTTTCGAAATTACCAAGCGTCGTTTCCTGATTCACGCTAGTGGTGTGACCATGGTTAGGGTGTAGGACTTCACCCCCCCCCTCCCCGCCCAGATTTTAATTTTAATCGTCCATCACAGGAGCAAGATAGACCAGAGCGGCAGCACTGAACTATACCGCCAGCAGCGGTAACACCATAGATGACGAAGTTATCGCACCTTACCTCTTCCAACCCAACGCTGGGCCCTGGCGGTAGCTGCGGCTACTAACACCTCTGATAATGCTTTGTCTCCGTGGTCTTTCGCGCGCCGAGCATTAGCAGAGACGTTAGTAGCCCCAGCTACCGCGTGGTCTCGGCGTAGGCTTGGAAGAGGTACGATGTCTGGTAAATTTCCAACCCATGGTAACGAACCAGGGAATGTTGTTGGGGTTGGGTCGTTCTGAACTGCGAAATGTTCTAGGGTGCGTGCAATGTTTCGTTTCTGCGTATTTTGTCTGAATTTGGATTTTGCGTGTTTGTTTGTTCTTTTGTTCGTAATTTTTGTTGAATCTTAACTACATAACTCATAAATCCTTGTGAATGTTTATGTGTGCGTGGCTATAGAACTGAAGCAGGTTTATGCTGGAGGATGAGAGAGAAGCGGTTTGCCAATGACACAGTACTTTTGGAACTTAGGTCATTTTTTTTTTTGGTTTATCACGCTTCAAACTCACTTACACATTCAGGCTTGAATTCCAGGACACCAAAATACATACTGTCCTATAATTAGGCATTCTTGACTAAACTGAGGCTTATCATGATAGTCAATGGCCATGACTCCAGCAGTACACACAGGAGGCAGCCATCTTGTTTGTCCTCAAGAAGAATCCAAAAGTGCCACCAGGTGGCCACGTCTCCATGAACAGACCAGTGGCTCCATCCTGTGAGTAAAACCACAAGCTATGAAACAACACACCAGAAACATGTCCATTTCAATACAAGTTGAATTTAAGTATGAATGTGACAAGTAATAAATGCGTTAATATTGAACGCAAAGTAAACTTGGAAGTACACAATAAAGAACTATCCATTAATTTTGTTCAGGTTTGGTTCAAGTTTATTGACATGAGAGCTTTTGTGCTTGAAAGAAACGCGTTCAAGGATGAAATTTCGACGTCAAATATTTTAGGGGTGGGGTGGGGTGAAATTTATGGTAGAGCACTGGGCACAGCACTGGTCCCGTGGAGTGAAGCAGTAGGAGGAAATCATATAGGTTTCTCAACTGGGAGTACAGAATATTAGTGAATGTATTACAGACTATCTCGCTCGGCCAAGCAAATGTTAAATTTCAGAACTCAGTTATATGCCTACAGTAAAGTATATTTTGAACGATCAAAATAAACTGATGATATTTGATGCATTAGTTACTAGTAACATTAGGTAAGGAATAGAGGTTTATGGATTTGCTCCAACTTATTTATTGGATCCACTGCAAAAACACAAATTAAGTTAGCCAAGTTACTATTTAAAAAAGAAGAAACAGATAAATTGACTAAAATGTTATTTACAGAAATTAATATACTAACTGTATCAAAATTGAGGAATTTTATAATTTAATTATTGTAAATAACTACTATAAGAATGATTGTAAGATACAGGATATTACAAAAAGGTCCTATTTAGATAAAACACTATAAGATACGAAATCCCATTGGTTAAAAGTTAACTATGGGATGAAATCAAAAAATTATATATACCAATTGTTTTTATTCAATTACCAGTTGAGTTAACTGAGCTAACCGGATATGGTTAAATAAAGAGTTCAAGAGTGATTGATTAAAACTAAAATATATTGATGAAATTTTTAAGTAAAATCAATATTAAATATTAATGATAAACAATAGTTTGCTAAAACTTGTACCTGATCATTGCTATTAATTATTAATTGTGTACTTAATGTTATGTTTTTACTCATCTGACTAACTGTGCAACATTCTATAATATATGTTGAAGATTTCTGTATTTTTGTTTGTAAATTGTAAACGGTTGTACAGTGTATTTTTAATTTTTTCTGTATTGGCCAATGTAACCCCTACAAGGTCATTAATAAGAACTTCGGGGTACATCACGTAATAAATTTGTTTTGGACTCGAAATCTTTTAATTTATACGCCTGGGTTTTAAAAAAAGTGCACAAAACATTGTTTACATTGCAATTTTTTTCTTTTTTTCTTCTTATGAAATAATCATACCATCTTTCTGTTTTATTAATTATTTTTTCGAAAGACGTAAAAGATATCACGAATGTAAATGTAAGCATCTTATATTATTAGAAAAAGGTAAAAATGTTGAAAGACAGTTTTTTTCTTCTATAATAACAGACTGAGACTTAAGAAAACTGCTTATTATTCATGACATTCACTCATTTAGAACTCTTTTTTTTTTAATTATTCCGTGTTTTCTTTTGATTTCCTTCTCTTTTTTAGCAAGTTATGCACGGAAAATTAAAGAGTTGGAGTTCGTTTCATTAAAGCATATTATTGGGACGTCTGCCTCTGTTATTTTCGTTAATTAAAAATGAAACGAATACATTCCGAGAAACGAAAACGAATGAATTTGGAGAGAACGAAGAATGGATGGTTTAATATGTCATTAGTCGTTCGCCACGAGTTGTCGGTGTATTAACAGCTAAATTAATTATGGAGTTCCGATCCATGGCAGCATTTAAATAATTCAGGGAAAATCCAGACCTGGAAAAGTGCTTGGAAAAAATGTCCGGAGTACTGGAATACTTTCTTTGTATTCTCCCACCAGTGGGGGGGCACAAGTGAATTCTGGACTTTCACTTTTGTGGACGTGGTGGAATTGATTCAACATTTGGCAATTCCAGGAATGAATTGATGGAATTGATTTTATTTATCTTCAGTTCCGAGAGACTTGATTTGGAATTGACTTGGGTAGTGGCTAAAATCATACAGTGACAAGGTAGGAATTGACTTAATGACCCATCAATTCGGTCCATGTTCCGCTTAGGTTGACTTGACTTACCAAGTCATCCATTGTCATTAAACAGGACGGAAAGCCAAATGGGCGCGAAAATGGTAATATGTAGGTAATATCGGGGTGCGTTCTACCTGGAAAACCGGGAAAATTCAGGGAATTTATCAAGTTTAGGAAAGTCAGGGGAAATTCAGGGAATTTATCATGTCTGGAAAATACAGGGAATTTATGATGTCTGGAAAATTCAGGAAAAATTCAGGGAATTTATCAAGTCTAGGAAAGTCAGGGAAAATTCAGGGAATTTATCATGTCTGGAAAATTCAGGGAATTTATCATGTCTGGAAAATTCAGGGAATTTCTGATGTCTGGAAAATTCAGGGAATTTCTGATGTCTGGAAAATTCAGGGAATTTATCAAGTCTAGGAAAAGTCAGGGAAAATTCAGGGAATTTATCATGTCTGGAAAATTCAGGGAATTTATGATGTCTGGAAAACCGGGAAAATTCAGGGAATTTATCAAGTCTAGGAAAGTCAGGGCAAATTCAGGGAATTTATCATGTCTGGAAAATTCAGGGAATTTATGATGTCTGGAAAATTCAGGGAAAATTCAGGGAATTTATCAAGTCTAGGAAAGTTAGGGAAAATTCAGGGAATTTATCATGTCTGGAAAATTCAGGGAATTTATGATATCTGGAAAATTTAGAGAATTTATGAAGTCTGGAAAATTCAGGGAAAATTCAGGGAATTTTGTAAATATACACAGAAAGCCAGGAAATTTCAACATTTTCCAGAAAGTCTTTCTTTCTTAAAAGAATAGCTAATTCGAATTTCACTTTTTGCTTGTAAAACTTTTACTTTATTTCAGTAAAAATCCATATCCTCTTTGTTTCATTACGATAAACCGAAAACTCCTTAGGTCTAAATAATATGGGACGTTACGTGTTAAGTGCGTTTATAGTTTTGTTCAGATTATGGTCTTTTCCTACTGTTTACAAATACCAATTATGGCAAATACAATTTTTGATTTAGCAAAACAATGTGATGCAGTTATGGCGATTTGAGTGAATGTAGAAAAAATGTTCATACTGTACTGCACCTTCCTTCGACCGGAAAAAAAATCAGGGAAAAATGTCAGTATTGGTCTGGAAAGCCGGGAAAAATCAGGGAATTTTATTATGAAGTTTTGAACGCCATCCTGAATATGTATAGGTGTACGTGTTAAATGCTGCTTTTAAATGCCGTGTCATATGGCTCAGCGGTAGACCTCGGCATTTTGTTTCAAAGGTTGTGGGTTCAATTTCCCGCTCAGGCACTCTGACATTGAAGTCCAAAAGGCAACGTATATAGGTTTGCATCCGTATCTATTCATCCATTGTCGTGGCATTGCCTATATATTTGATTTGATTTGATTTAAAAATGTGACTTAAAATGATTTATTTTGATCTGGTGTGACTCAGCCTGAATTTTGAGGTGCAATTACACCCAATTCAGGCCAATTCCCAAAAATTCAAATACAAATTATACCCAATTTCAGTCCAGGATTCAAACTAAGCTTCAAGTAGTAAACCGAACAAACCATGTTCGCTGGGGTTGGCTCCTTAGGTTAACTGGGGG
>JAHWFP010139674.1:33561-44010 GCA_023313725.1 Lithobius niger
CATCCTAGTTAGGTAGTAGAATGGTACGATACTGGCGTACTAGATTGGTAGCAGAAAGGGTGACAAAAATCTTCTCGGTATTTTTATTCTCGTTGTTTTATATCTACATCGGCTACACGTTTTCTTTTTCGATTGTATTAATAACACTTTTTTTTTCACTTCCCTGTAGTCGGTACGTTTTCACTTATGGATTTTGTACCTAGCAATTTTTGAAAACGTGCAAAAAAATATATTCGCGTGAAAAATTCGGAATTTAAAAATGACACTAAGTAGGATAACGAGCAAAAAGAGAAGATGAGGTTTCAAGTTTTTGTGCCAGTTAAAGTTTCTTCTTTTTTTTTTCTTTTTGCGATGGCTGTCATCTTCTGGTTCCTTATTGCAAAAGGAATTACTTTCCTGCGGGCCTTGATCTGATTTTCTTTCAGCAGCATTAATACATTTTGCTAAAAGGGGCCCGGGTTGGAGCGTGCAGGGAGAAACACCTGTCGAGTTAGTCGAGTACACACCTGTCTAAGAATAAAATTAGACAGATATTACATAAATATTTAAGCTCGACGTGACGTTTTAACGGTATCACGCCTGCTGAAAGTAGGAAGATTCTTTCTTGCTCGTAGAAGAAAGTTTCCAATTTTCTTAACGTCCTTTTTTTTTTGGGGGGGGGGAGGGGGATTTTCAGGATGAAAATATGTTTGCAAAAATGTTATGAACTTAACGTAATTGTGAAACATCGCCCAAAATTGATGTGTACCTCGTTTGGACGATAAGTGTCCCATACATTCGTGTTCAACATCAATTTTATTATTTAAAATTTGGTTGCAGTATCGATTTGCTTAAAGTTGTTGAAAGTAATTTTTTTTAAATTAATATCGTTAAGACAACTGAGACAATATACATTTTTCCAGCGCTCGCAAGAAACAAATGTTGGAAGAAGTTGTACAATTTTTACGTACCATTCTTGGCAAATGAAATATTGAAACAATTTTGTGAAAGTAATAAAATTAGACAATTAGAAAAAAAATGAAAAACTCTTGAAAACAGCTATGTTTAAATTAACAATTGTATTTTCACACCAATGGTATTTTTCCATTAACATTTACTTTGTGTTTTTGAGGGTCTTCTATTTGTATTTACCGTGTTGGTGTTACTGTTTGTGTAATAATAATAAGAAGAAGAAATAATATTTACCGTGTTTTAATTAAGCTTTTTTTAAATTATCACACTCTGTTGCTTCTTATTTGCGCATGTGGGTATGTTTAACTTGTGTGTTATACATACGTTTTATTATTTGGAGGATTTGTTTTGTTTTGATCCCTGGAATTGGAGTTCAAATTATAGTTCTTTCGTTGTTACTTGTCGTTTGGACAGTCGCTGCCACCGATATACCACCAAGCGTGTATAATCTGGGTATATTTACGATCAAGGTTAACACCAAATTCCAAAGGGCCGAAACTCTTTAAAATATCTACTACCCCCTCCTCCTCCTCCCCCCTCCCCCCAACCCTGGAACCAAACAGACATCATCTTTTGATTTGCCGCTTTGCTCGGCTGCCATGAACGAAAACAGGACAAGATACGAGTTTAAAGCACATAAAGGCAAATGGTTGGCTGACTACATTACCCCAAATGGTGGATGTGCATACCTACACCTTTTTCTTGGTCGGGTGCACGTTTTTTATTACCTTAGACCGCTCACTTTTGTGGCAACATTTGTGCTTTAGGCGCAGCATTAAAAACGACATCCTTTGCAATTTAAATTCTCCAATAAACGGCACCTGGAGAAGCACGGGCGCTTGTTCCGCTCCGTCGCCATACCTTAAAATTATGCGAACGCCTCCTGCAGCCAATCCTATACCTACCCCTTTCCCCCTAAATATGCCGATCCCCTCCATGCCTGCCTTTCCCCCCGCCTCAAGTCCGATCGCAGTTTATTCCCCGGTTTGGAAGGAAATGTTTTAGGAAACACCTCCCACCAGCCGTAGCCACCAGCAGTTACGCCGCTCAAGTCACTTACGGAATAAGGCAGTTGATTGTTACTGTTTTAATTTTAATTTGGAGAATTTCCCTGCGTAAAACTAACTTTGCATGATTGAAACCGATGAGTATCACGTGCCGCCTGTTAAAGTCCGTTGGTTGTTGTTTTCGTTTTTTCCCCCTACCTAAAAGACTTTAAGTGGAAGGAAATATACGGAGTGTGTTAGAAGTGTCTTGCAACTTTCTAAAGTAAGGTCCCAGGCCAATTCAGCCAGTGAGGGTAGCGTGAGAGTCTACCATGCTCCTTCATCGGCTTCTGGAATTATTCTGGCCAATTCTGGACAATCTTTCGGCCCCTACGTTGATCGGAGGTTTCCCGGATCAAATCTCCGTGTTGGCACCTCCCTTTACCAGATATTTCTTCTTCTCTAAAAATTCTGGTAATGTTCAAAATTGAGCCGGTTCAGGCACACTAGCCTAATTGATTTGGCTGACTCAAGGCTCAAAAGGAATTAATTTAAAAAAAAAATTAATTATTATTCTTTCAGAGGAAATAATGTCAAATGTTGGTGTATATTACTCAAGTTTCCTTTTCAGCGTTTGATTACGTACTATTTACGATAGTGTAATCTCACATGTATTTTTGTTTATTTTCTTTTTAGGTAAGTTGCTGGTTGTTACAGAGTGTCTTTAATCAAGCGCGTCATACCACAACCCTATGTTCGTTGGGGTAAGTTTTTTTTTTTTAATATACCTTTCGTGTTAAACAGTGGCAGTAAGTAACTTGGAACAATGAGATCGGTTTGGTATCGAAGCAACATGGGTAATGGCGCCAATAACGGCATCGTAATCTGTAAGGCATTGGCTAAAACCGGTATCGCTCATCTTACCTATCGACTGTCGGGGCATTCCACAACCACTAAACCCGAGCTACTGAACTCCTCGATTGCTAGAGGCAGTTTGAAACCGCTAAACATAGCACTAAAGTTTTCATCGTGTGTTGGCGGTACAAATCTGTCTGTAGCAATTCAGAGTTTCCGTGGTTAGCGCTTGATAGTCTTGGAAGGTACAGTGTGTTTTGAGTAGTTTCCACTTGAGCCTCTGCCACCAACCAGCCAACCTGACCTAAATCTTAATGCTCAAGTCAATTTTTTACTTTAAAATATCCTAATTTATTTCCGACGTCATTAACTAGACGAAAGGTGCCGACTGGACGATTAATTCAGCAGCTTAATCGAGAAACTTTTTCAAAACCAACGGCTCTCATCTTTCCTTCTTTTTCATGTTTCCACCAAACCAATTAACGTAAATTGAAAAATGCAGTAGGGAAAAAAAATCAGTTTCCGTTTTTAAAAAAAGAGACGGGGATTGCGAGCTGCGAAAGAAAAATTACTTAATTTTAAATATGTGGGAAGAAAAAGGCGAGGTTATCGGGGAAAGTTGACCGTCTGAGGCTACCTCCTTCCCCCATTCATCTGACCTCATTATTCTTATAGCTAAATCGAAAAAGGGTAATTTTTCAATTGCTAGTTTCCCGTCTCGCCAGCACCCAAGTGCCCAAAGAAAATGGAGTTGATCGGAGTTGGACGGGTGGCATCTGCAGTAATGCATACACGCGATGACGTTGTTGCTTAATAACATCTACACGGCTTACTGAGAAATCGTCAAGAAAAGAAGCCTATGGTGCACAGTACACTTCAATAGTGACGTCCGTAATCGTTCTCCATCTCACCAAATATAGACAATTCTGGTACAAACACCAAATGCAGAAGGGAGAGAGGGACCACAGCTTAGCAGATTGGAGGGGAGCACGGCTTAGTATTTACGAAAGATGGACCACGGCTTAGCAAATGGAAAAGTTGGCACACGGCTTAGCAGATTGGAAGGGACCACATCGCAATTGGGGGTAGAGGGACCATGGCTTAGCAGATGGGAGACATGGACACAACTTAGCAGATTGGAGAAGACCAGAGCTAAGCATTTGGGGAATGGGGACCATGCCTAAGCAATTGGGGAACAAGGACCATGGCTTAGCAGATTGGAGGGTACCACATAGCAATTAGGGAAGAGGGACCATGGCTTAGCAGATGGAAACAGGGACGCAGCTTACCAGATTGGAGGGGGCCACAGCTAATCATTTGGGGAATGGGCACCATGGCTCAGCAATGGGAGAGAGGGACATCGGTTTAGCAGATTGGAGGGGACCATGGTAAGCAATTGGCGAACAAGGACCATGGATTAGCAGATTGGAGGGGACCACCTAGCAATTGGGGAAGAAGGACCATGGCTTAGCAGATGGGAAACAGGAACGCAGTTTAGCACATTGGAGGAAGCCACAGCTAATCATTTGGGGAACGGGCACCATGGCTTAGCAATGGGAGAGAGGGACATCGGTTTAGCAGATTGGAGGGGACCATGGTAAGCAATTGGGGAACAAGGGCCATGGATTAGCAGATTGGAGGGGACCACCTAGCAATTGGGGGAAGAAGGACCATGGCTTAGCAGATGGGATACAGGGCTGCAGCTTAGCAGGTAGGAGGGTACCATGGTTTGGGTTGGGGAAGAAAGGTCATAGCGTGGATGAGAGAGTGGGATGCGCTTAGCAGATTGGATGGTGCCCCGGCTTAGCAGATTGGGTGGAGCCATGCCTAACCAATTTTGGGAAGAGAGAGCGCAGCTCCCAGAAATAGACACCAGGGGCTCTCCCCGTCCTGGCATCCGAGCAGAATTCTTACTAACCTCTATAGAATTTACGTTTTGACCAAATGCTATAAACCCGTGTAAAAGGACTTCAATACCTAACAAGCAATAGACCTACACCAAAATTCGTTATTGAAATCACAATTCAGATGCAACTTTTCTGGTAAGACTTTATTAGGATGTTTACAACCTCACCATCGACAGCAAAATAACCAACACATTTGCCTTGGTGTAGCTTTTCACTGCTTCGATTGCTTCCACCCCACCGCATTCCACCCCACCAGTCCTCGTGGCCCCAGCTCATTCATTCTTAAAGCTAAATCGATTAGGACCATTTTTCAGCCGTCCGCCCACCAACCATCCAGCTCGAGAGAATGCAGCGTAGTGCTACGTGACGACTCTTGCATGGCTAGTGCTTGTAAAAGCTACTGCTACAGCGCTTCTGGTGGCAACTGTGCCAAAAATGTACCCTGAAAAGACTAAAAAATAAAAAAACGGAGCGAAAGGCGTAACGGAAAGGTTGGTTGTCTACTTGGTTGGTGTTACTGTTTAGCACCGATCGTAACCATATCTTTTACCATGCCAGCTGTCCGATTACTTACAGTGGGTGTGAATCAAGAGAAACGACGTAACAATTCAAATTGTATGAAATACTGTGCCAAACTTGATGTTTTCATCGAGTGCTTAAGTCTTGGTGCGTCGACTGGTGCCTGCAAGGTGCTCTCTTGGTGTTCGATTGTTGCTACACCAATGGCTACAATTAAGGCCGCTTTTCTGGGACACGTATGGTAGCGCCCTACCTAGCTGCATACAAGGTGCACCTGTCCAACTAGGCAAAACTGGCGATATCCCAAGCACACCGAGTCGCTCTCTTGCCAACTGGATTCTAGAAGAGTGTTGGAATGGATGAACCTCCATGCACTAGGGAAAGTCAAGGCCAACCAGGATTGAAGCTGGGAACGTAGCTTCAATCCCAGTCGGCCTTGACGAAATTATTGCTATTTCCCCCAATTGCACCGGAGGGAACCACGTATTACAAATCTGATTTTCTGATTATTCCATGTCGTAAGAAAAAATTATTTAGGTTACTTTGTATTTTGATCTTCTTCGTTACCCAAAGATTTATTAGTGCATATTCACTCAAGCAAATTGTAGGCCTAATAATTCAAATACAGGCCTCTATGGTAAAACATGGTAAAATTTAGTAAAATTTTATAAAGTGGATGTTATTTCTTACCATGTAAGAATACGTATAGGATCCATCGTGCAATTGCCAAAGCTCAGCTGCGAATTTTTGCGTTCTTTTCTAACATTTTAGCTCCCTCAAAACACCTTCCAAATCAGTTGTAATTTTCTTTTCCTAGCGTAATAATAAGTTTCTAGGCACTTTTAAATTAGATTTTACTGTTGTGTAAGGAAATGCAGACTCTGGCAATCAAAACCGAGTTCAGCGTCCAGTTAGCTGTGTGATGTAGGTTTGTCAATTTCTCATCTAGCCGTGTTCCTTAACCGCCTTATATGCAGTTCCACGGCCAAAAGGGTAAGAAGCAACACAATTGTTGATTTCTGCACGTTGTTAGCATGGTGATGAGTTACGTATTTGCTTTTCGTGGCCTATTTTGGCATTTTATGGCTTTTTCGTTTGAAACACCATACACGAAGCCACCAGGGCCACAGGGCCCCTATCATACGCGAGGGCCTATGCGCAACTGAAAACACTGTACTCCCTTTTTACAGCTTTATTTTATTTTTGGTTCAGAGCTCCTAGGCTTGAAGCACAGGCCTATAGGCGCAGAAACCACACTTGTTCCACTTACTGGGAAGTGCTGTCAATCAGGAGACCCGGATAGTTCAGCAAGTGTTCAGCAAGTGTTCAGCAAGTGTATCAGCAGGGTTACGCATGGATGCAGTAAGGTAGGGTCCAGATTACCGCGTCGTCCCCGACAACAGTCTTCTTATACGTGGTCGTGGGCGGGCGAGGTCCCGATGAAGATTGTAGCGTACCTATCGAATGCAGTTTTACAAATCAAGAAAAGGTGTGCGATTTCGTTGTTGATTATGTATGCGAACCTTTCTAGTAAGTTTTTTTTTATAGCTGGCCAAGTTTTGGTGGATTTTGATACAATTTGAATTGTTTTTTTTTTTAGAGCTGTCAAATGGTTCCAATACTAAAAAAGTGCGTTTTATCCCCGCATTAGTATTGTTCGATTGTTGCTACACCAATGGCTACAATCAAGGCCGCTTTTCTGGGACACGTATGGCAGCGCCCTAACTAGCTGCATGCAAGGTGCACCTGTCCAACTAAGCAAAACTGGCGATATCCGAAGCACGCCGAGTCGCTCTCTTGCCAACTGGATTCTAGAAGAGTGTTGGAATGGATGAACCTCCATGCACTAGGGAAAGTCAAGGCCAACCAGGATTGAAGCTGGGAACGTAGCTTCAATCCCTTGACGAAATTATTGCTATTCTTTTTTTTTTCGCAGCAGTCTTTTTTTTTTTAAGAAATCCAGAACGCAGCCCTCCAGACTTCTAGTTGTAATGAAATGTTTACCTTTTATTTATTTATTTGCTGCGAAAGAAGTTTCAGTATTGTTTGGGGGGGTTAGACGTCGCTCTTAAGTTATACTAAACTACTGGTTAGGCCATGCAAAGGTAATAGCAAACTTGGCTTTTGGTGGCGGCTACATGCGCCTATTATTCGCGGCTCATTCACGTGTTTCGACTGACTGCTGGTGTTACTTGCAGCCCAATATAAATCGTAAAATCATATACACATCACATTAAAATTTCGTGCCACGCGCTGTGATAACTTAGAAAGGCAGTTCAAATTGATTTTAAAGCTAATGCTAATTTATATATGCTTCGTAAAACTACACAAAGTAAAATTTTTGTTTTGAAAAACACCAGAAGCTCTGCCAGCCGCCGAAAATATCTCCTCACTTTGCAACATCAAAATGCGTCGCTTTCCGGCGGCCATATTGTATAAGCCCCAAAGAAGATTATAGGTCTGACCAGATTATTTAGCAGGCATGGTTTTGGTAAGAAAGCTGCAGTTGTTAAGTCGTCTCGAACTCATCCAGATGTTCCGATGACATCATGTTCCGAAGCGTCGACGAATTACTATGTCTAGCATTACTGATACCTTGCTCCTATACGTATGTGGAAACCGATCCGATATTGACGCTTATTTGATGTGTAACCGTTCTCCGTTACCTATCACGGACTGCCACTATCTAAAAAAAATATTTCGAAAACTCTTAGTGTAGGTTTAAAGAGGTCTTTGCCATAAAACAGGATTTGGCTGTTGCGATGTAACTAATGTTGTTAAAAGAAAATTATCTACAAATCTAAATTTATAGCACAGCCAGGAACATAGTGCTCGAATTGTCCTTTTAAGTGCCGCAAACCGCATGGCGTTATCTCATCTGGTTTACAATTTATCAGACATTCGAGTTTTTAGCTTTTTAAAAGCGTGTTGCATTTGAGCAATCCGGCACTTTTGTTGCCCGTATACTGATTCAGCGCTGATGACGTTATCAATATCGTTGACTAACAGGCGTATTCCATAAATCCACTCAAGTGTGAGTGGGGCTAAATGTGAGTGTAAGGGTCAAAACAAATCGACAGAAATACCCTCAGATGCAAGGACACTCACATTCGCTTTAGTGGCTGTACGAAAATTGTTGACCCCTACCTTAGATTTTTGCACTCACGTTTGCCCTCTCACACTCATATTCCAGTGGATTTCTGGAATACGGCTGTTAAATGTCAATGAGACGTAAATCATTTGTCAGGAAGCTTATAATTATTAGTGGGAAAATTCAGCTCGGTCCCAACCTTTCAGTTTTCTTTTTGAACCAGCGGTTTCCGGAGACCGGGACGCATTAGGTTTGACCTCGGTCTCCCATGTTAAAGCCGAAATGTCGATGTTTTTAATTTCTCCATCGTCTTTCAATATTTTCAACCCAAATGTGCTTTGTTGGACTTGGTGAACATGTTTACAACTATTATTATTTTCCGATTTACCACATCGGTGATCCGGACTTAAGCTGGAATCGTGATTTTCCTTTTTTGGCTTGAACTTTGATAAAATCCCCGTTATTGGGCTTGCCGCTCTCTAATAATACGAGTAAAAGCCAAAGCCGCTGAAAGACAACTGCACACAAACCAACTAAAAACAGAAGACTTGCACTGAATTAGCGAGCGAAGCGAGTACTGGTATACTTCACAGCATTATCAATTAGAAGACAAAAATTAACTCTTTTGAATTTTGATGTTTAAGGTAAGGTTTAACTGATCCGAAGTCAATACAGCAAAGGAACACAAATAAACCCTCCTGTAAGGTTTCAGGTATTGCAGTGTTGTTGTACTGTTTAGTCCACCTGAAACCTTACTGCTGTATCCAACCATTATACACGTAAACACAATTAAAACCCGAGCCCGAATTTCAAAACATTTGATGCCGAAACAAAGGAAGAATAATGTATCACTACACACTCGACTACTTTCTGTACTAAATTTTGTCATGTTCTTCAGTCAAGTTGTCTATTTTTCGTCTATCACCCTACTGATGATCCATGTATCATTTTTCAAGATTTCAAGCACTTTTCCACGCGTGGAATTTCATTATTACTTTCAGACCTCTCCAGGATTTCATTGACTCGTACGAACCCTGAATTACATGTAGAGCTGTGCTAAGCACATACGACGATTAGTTTTTCAACATTTTCCAGCGATGCTGTTTCCCAAGTAGAATGTACCAATCGTTAGCTGCTGTATCGTGTGCAAAAGTAAAAATGGTAAACAAATTTGAATGTAGCACGTTTATTTGTATTCCTTTGCTGTTTTGGCGTCGGATCAGTTAAACCTTACCTTAAACATCGAACGCGTTCCTTTTTGTTTTATTATTATCTGTAGCTTATGGGAGATACTGGTGCTACGTAGTGCTAGCGAGATTTGACAGCTTTGGTTGATGGTGCCAAAGTCTGGAAAAAGGAAAAGCTTGGCAGGCAGATCCGCTTGCTGAGTCAGGTTCCCGCCCTGTCTCCAGCCAGCAAAACCCCCTGCTTACTACCCGAACGTACCCCCTTCCCCCTCTTCCCCCCTCCTTTTCACAATGTGACTCAATTACATATTATGCGAACGCAGAAGGGGAATGGCACGTAACGAATGTTGTCCTCGGAAGGACGTTGACTTGGGGGGGGGGGGAAGGGGTAAAGAGACGAAAGGTATTAAGTTAGGGGGGGTGTGGAGGGGTTTTCCGGTATTACTTTTTTTGTTGTAATTCGTCTTTTACTTTTGCTCGATGGTTGTGTTGTTATACTGTACTCTATAGCCCGTGTCAGACGAGAAGATTTTCACTCATGACAGGACTAAAAATCGGATCGGGAGGGTAAGTTGGCTCGTGTGACATGGGGCAGACGACAAAAGTTGGGAGTAATTAAAGAGTCGTCAGGACTCGATGGCCAGGCTAGGCTGCCAGCCCTCGGGCTCCCAACTTTTTCTCACGTGACCGATAAACACCAATGGTGAACGCATACCATGCATTCCAGAAAAAGGGGTGAAGTTGGACATAAATAGAGCAAGTGTTTGTTGATCCTGTGGCAGTCGGGAGTGGAGGAAATCTGCCCGTGACAACCAACTCCAAACACGACAAAATGTGGGGGAAAATCACTTCAGCCCTTAGGACAATCGTGTCGTGAGTGAAAGTCTTCTCGTCTAACACGGGCTTATGTGTGAGAGCCCTTAGTTGAATTCTCGAGCTTAATTTTCAATTCC
>JAHWFP010139675.1:0-12209 GCA_023313725.1 Lithobius niger
AAGAAGGTGGCAGAAAATTGGCCACCGAAAATTCGCCTGAGATTTACAGACTTTTTGGTGTTGCGTATTTTTGTTGTGAGTATTAATTATTATTAACTTGTTAATAAAATTTTTGCACTTTTTAGTAGAAATCCCAAGTTTGGGAATTGTATTTCTTTATCTACTTTTCTTCTTTAATTTTTGCTCCTCAAATTTACATTTACCCTAGATAGCAGGATATGCAAGATATTCCTGCACCACTTCAGGAAGACAAACGCGGGACCCACGCAGCAGGCTATTGCACGAGAAATGTTTATTTACCACTTTGTCTAAGTTTTGACAATGAGCCAATCGTCTTCTCTTTCACTCCCACAACCCTAAATAAATTACAAAACCAGAATACAATGGTCAATGATAAATACAACAAAAATCAGTTTCCCTCATAATGGAAGTGGAGAAAAAACGAACCTTTCCTTTGTGATGAAGGCATGAAGTTAAAGAGGCTTACTGATTGCATCCATTTTAAGAAGTGGTGCCATCTCGTCACGTATTTCAAAGCGAATCTAAATTTGCACAAATGTGAACGAGATATAGATACGTTTCCAATGGCACTAACTCGTATCAATATCACAAAGTATCTGGACGTTACAAGCAAAACAAACTTAAATATGTTATCCAAATTTCTGATGAAGAGTGCACAAAATAAAAGCTTTTGATAGCAACTGTATTGCTGGAGCATAGTCACAGCTCCTTTAAAATATGCAAAATTTCCAAGTCAATCGGATGTTAAGTTACATTAATACACTTAATATCGTTTGACTTCTGTAGGATATCTGTAGGAAATAACTGTTTTTCCAATTCAGATGATTGTCGATTGTACGAGATAACGAAAGTGTGCTAATCACTACCTCCTGCACTAGTTGCATATCCAATTTGCATAAATTAGATTTAAAGGGCAATTACATCCATTTTGACATGCATGTTTGACTTTTGGATCACTTACACAATAACTAAACACAAGAATTGCGGTAAGTATACGATACTTACGTCCGATATAACAATTTAATTACTGCATCATCAAAACACGACACGGGGAGATCGCCATTGTTTTGCTGGAACGCTCAGAAATTAATGCCGACAGATGTCACTTTTCGATTTCGACCCGTAGCCGATTGAGATAGCTGTATTGACTGTGAGGAGCTCAAGCATATGGTGGCCTTAGCTGGCCGTCAGTGTAGTGGCAAGCTAAGGCCGTCAGACGCTTGAGCTCCTCACAGTCAACACAGCTATCTCAACCGGCTGTGAGTCGAAATCGAAGAGATCCGCCTGTCGGCATTGATTTCTGCGCGTTCCAGCAAAACAATGGCGACCTCCATGTCGTGTTTTGGTGATGCAGTAATTAAATTGTTATATCGGACGTAAGTAACGTATTCTTATCGCAATTCTAGTATTTAGTTATTGTGTAAGTGATCCAAAAGTCAAACATCCATGCCAAAATGGATGTAATTGCCCTTTAATGTTATGCAGTGTAATGATGTTTTATCCATCAATTTATTTGAAATTTTGCGTTATGAGCAGACACACACCAGATAAGCAGGCTTGGTAATAATACGATTTTAAGCTATCTTACTTGGAAATGTGCATACCGGTATTTGAATTTATTCAGTTCACCATTGGAAAGCTGTTTGAATCCTCGAAAACTTATAATTTTGCATGTATGGAAATTGTATTAACGCTGAAGTGCAACACTTTTAAATGTTTGCATGTGCACAAAGCGTAATTCCCATTTTCAAATCTTCATCACAAAGTGAAGAATTTTTTTTGAAAATCAACCCATACCGCTCGCACTATTACCCGTTTGTACGCTCTAAACTATCTCAGTGTACACATTACATCTCCAATGACTAGTGGGACAATTTAGGCTCAATCCAGTTAATAAATTGCTCGCCCAGTGAAGACAAAAATTGACTAGGTGACATGATACGTATGTTAATGAATCAGACTAAATTGCTATTTTCTTAACACTTACTTATTAAAAGATGTTTGTTTTGTCCTGATGGCTATGTGGTCTTAATGTCAATTGAATATTTCTTACTATGCTACTTTCAGTGCGATTAAATTAAATGCTTTATAACTGAAAGGCAAACATATTCATCCTGACACAGCTACATCAGCGGCAAAAGAGAAGGCACGAACATAAACAAAAAATACTAGAAATGTTCATTTTAGAGTAGTCTTGACATCCAGTGGTGGGAAATCAGTCATTACTTCACAGTCACAGTCATGGTTACTATTAGTTTAAATGGTCTTATTAATTTTTGAGAAGCTGACGTGTCTCCTTTTCAGACAGTACCGTAAAAACATTTTAAATGGTGTGTAGCTGTCTTTTTGTGACGTACTAGGCAAATGCCTATTTAAGGATTTGAAAGTGTCTTCAGCTCTTCAATACACTTCAGTTAGGCTTCCTACATTGTCATCTAAAGCAAATTCCAAGACTTTTCAGCTTATTCTAGGTTCAGAAGCTCAGCTTTCTGTGCCATTTTTCAGGCCCAGTCTTTTCAATTTTGATGCTAAAATTATTTTATTGATGATTTTTAATGCCAATGCTAGCAACCAATACACTGAAAATCATAGAAGAGCAAACATTATCGGATATGTACCCTAAGAGAAAATTTTGCTTGGGAGCTAAACAGTTTTTTTTCGTCAACCAGCGGAATGCAGACTGACAGTGTTTACAAATAATGCTTTTGGTCTACATGACAACCAATTTATTTTTAAACTCGGATTTCCAAATTATTCACTAAACTTTACCGTCAAGTAAATTCCAGGATTTTCCAGCTTGATATTGACAGGCTGTCAGAATTCCATATTTTTGCAGCCTTGGAATTCCAGAGTAGCGTACAATCCCCATTTACTCTAATGGTTGCTAAATGCTAAATGGTTGCCTCATTAGTAAGTGATGCAATTGAGATACATTTAAGAAATATTACTGCTCTCCAATGTTTTAAACAATTTGTAACCATTTCAGCATTAAGCAGTTTTCTGAAATTCTGTGTAACTGTACTTTCTTCTTTTTCCTGTTTGAGCCATTCACCCACAACCTTTTTTTTTAATCTTATGCTATTAGGAAACAAAATGTTACCTCTGAGCGGTAGAAAAGTAGAAGTACCCTGCGTTTAAATCTGCGAGGTACATTGTACTTTCAAGAAAATGAACCATTACATTTTACACCTTTAACATTTTTGCTTTTATAATTTTATCAACAGGAAAATAGATTTTGAATAGCAGAAACTAAACACTGCCGTTTAAGTAACAAACCACAAGCTTAGTGCTAGCAGTTGTGTATATTCTGCAAAATGTTTAAACGACCTAATTAAACATTCCGTTAACCAAAGCCAGAAAAAATTGTGCATCATTTGAATCAGTGACAAACTAAAATGATAATTTCTCACATGTGAATGTTAAAGAAAAATTTGGAAACAAATCAAATTTTATGTAGCCAGAACAATTTATTTTAATACAAATCAAATAGTTTAACTAAAAAAAATATTGTCACCTAAAACTGCCAACAAACTTTTTTTTTGAGCTTCTTGATATTTTGTTTTTTGTACTCGGATCGGCGGCACACGTAAAATTGAATGGTTTAGCCACAATAACCTACATACGTTGTTCCTTGTTTTAAAGAATATTTGCTGACCATTATTTAGAAAAATCGAAAAAAAATCATGAATTGGTTAAATTTTTAGCTTGAACGGGTAATATTTCATCAATTCTGTCAGGATCACGCTACGTGTCCGCTGAGTGTGCATCTTAGGCCTAACGGACTAAAACCAAAACCGGAAGTTAAGTTATCTGCCTATGTTACCTAATCGGCAGCAATTATTTTGAATGTTTGCAACGTGAACTGCAGAATGATGAAAAAAAAAAGCATAAATTTGCCGGCCCTGGCTAAAATTTGTTTCTATTGTCTAAAAGAAATATCCATTACCGGTACCTGTGATTTTCGAGGAATGCAATGAATGCAACGAATGAATGCAAAAAATAACAGGTAATATATATTTCCGAAGGGCGTATAGAACTAATGTTCGTTGAGCTTTAACCAGCATCATTTTAAAACTGTGTGACGAGAATATGTAAAATTAATATAATGTTGGTTAATAGTTTTGCAAGATACAAAAAGTTTATTCGGAAACTGTAGCCTAGGAATTAATAAAAGGGTTTATCGGACACATTTTTTTCCTCAGCTTTTTCATTGGCTCTTACAACAATGTACTTCTTAAACTGTTAAGGCGAATATTATACATGGCAATTATTATTTATTTACCTTTGTTAAGTTTTACTTGTTCAGCCGGAATGGCATTTTTTTTGTCTAGTTATGTAGAATTTCTAATCAGTTTTACTTGATCAGATGTTCATCTCCGTTTGAACTTCACAAGTATTTAGCTGTCAACCCATCCTAACGTTGCAAATTTCTATATCTTCTGTGAATCCTATGACTGATATTAACGCTGGTAGTCGTCTCAAATTAACTACTTTTGGCTGATGTTAACAGTTGCACCCAAGGAATATCACCCCCTTTTAAGTATTGAATCAACAAAAACTTTCCATCCTTTAGAATCCTACTTGTAAAACAATGAAATCGAAAATGAGAAAAACAGAAATACGCAAAAGTATAACGTAAACCTTAGTAAAATTTAAACCAAAACATAACACCACAGAAACTTTGCGCATCCACAAATATTTTCAACCAGCAACGTTGATTTACTTTACTCTATTATTTCTGTTAAATCTCTATTATTTTACTTAACTAATTAATGAACAGTTCTAGTCAACAAACAATTCAAAGAGAAATGTCAAGAAATATGATTCAAATTTTGCTGCTAAATTATTTAGTTAAAATCTAAATTTTCTGCAAACGTTCTAAAAATAATTATTAACATTGCTTCTTACAAGATTATCCCCAACATGAAGCATATGTGTTCGTACACAAACTTATAAAGTGTTTTTTACAATAATTTATCAATTAATGTTTCATTTGAGTGCAATACAACAACATTATATAGGCTACAGACACCATCACGCGTTAAATAATGGTTTTGTCTTTGGTGCTCTGCGCTGTTGCAGGTTTTTAAGCGTAACAGACGGCTTCTTCATTGTCATTGTATAAACAAAACTGGTTGCCATTATCTTCATCATGGGATGTTGTTCTGATGGAGAAATAATAGTGTTTGAAAAGACACCTCACGTTATTAAATGCAATTGCATCAGGTTATGCTTTAACATCGTTCGCTTCCAATATTCTGTAACTGGCTTTGTTAAGTGGATTTTTAAGTCCATGTGGTCTGATATGCTCTCTTTACGGTGGGTCCATGTTCAAGTAAGATTTCAGACTAGAGGGAAGAGGTAGGTATTCGGTCCAAATGAGGACGCTGCCACGATGAATGTCCACGAGGTGACGTCGTATGGCAGTGCGGCAAAGGCGTTTTAATGATGGTGGGTTGACTCGCTCTTGCTGCAACCAGTCAAAATATGCTGCATCCAAGCTTTGGCAATTCGCAGGAGCTAAATCTTCAAGAAACCAACACAGCCGCTGCTGAGCTCCTGACAATATCAACATTGTTGCTAGCTCTTTGTCGCCCCACTTTAACGTCCAGTACAATGCAGTTCTCCCCCTGCCATCAGTCAAATCTGCATTGCAACCGCCATATGCCAAGAGCAATGCAATGTCCCGACGGCCAAATCGCAGATACTTTGTGGCAAGGAAAAGCGGGCACTCACTCCAGTTGGATATGTGACCTATTGACGCATTATTGTCCAATAACATACGTACAAGATCAATGCGCTTCTCACGAACAGCCGCCCACAAAGGTGACTGTCCGTACCAATCTGGCTTGTTGGCGTCGGCGTCAGACAAAAGTAACGTCTGAGCGATGCTTCCGTGACCGAGGCGGCACGCTGTGTACAAAGGGGGTTCAAGGCGGTCCAAGTGGTCACGGCTCATTTGGTTGACGTTGGCGCCATGCTTGAGAAGGATCTTGACAGCTTCCTCTAGGCCCATGCAGATGGCTAACGACAGGGCTGTGGTCCCCCTGAGTGGAACATTAACGTCCAACCCAGACGATGATAGTTTACGAACTGTTACCAGATCGCGTGCCCGCAAGGCTTGAAGAAGATCAACAGAGTTGGCTGTGGCAACCTGAAGGGAAATTATTCAAGTAAGGTAATGCAGTGCAAATAGGTTATAGCAAAACGTAACTGCTTAGAGTGACTAGTGATTTCCACCATTACAGGAAAACAGCATTTCTAACACTTTCCAAACTTTGAATTAATGAAGCAAAATGATGTACGAAGCGCGGAAGCCGATATTCAATAAGGAATTGAATAAAAATATTATTGTTTTATATTTGAAAATTAGTTCAATATTTTGTGTATAATTACTGAGGAAATAAATGTGCATTTGTAGCCTATAGTAGGTGCAGCATCACATACACAACACTACTCCACCACAAGACAGTAACTTTTTAGTAAAAAATGCAGGGGGGGGGGGCTAAACCTTTTGGTATTGTCCAGTCTGTCCTTACAGATGGTGACACTGGGAGCACACACGATGCCGATGACCTTCTAAAAGAGGGTCTGCTTCCTCATGACTGCAGCATTAGGTAAAAGATAACGACAGAATGAGCTAACAATGTTGCGTGATGGTAGGTGTTGATAGTGAAAAAACTCACTATTGGGCCACTGAGCTGTGACCATTAAGGCTCTATTTTGTCGATCTCATTCGTTCATGCTTCGGCAGGTCTGCAATAGTGCGAGCCACTCTTAGACAAAATGTATGCTTAGGCTAACGGTATAAATTCACTGTGGTGCCATTCGCTTTAAGTTTTTTTCCGAGTAATCTGTGACCAACAGATCATATCTGATAACATTGAAATCGATAGGTCGGCAGGTTTGTGCGAGCTCGAGCCTCTCGGACAAAATGTCTGTTTGAAATACTTACGGCATAAATTGAGTACAGCACCATTTGTTTCCAAGTTCTTTTCGAGTAATCTGTGACCAACTGACTGTAGCCAATAATATCGAAATTGTTAAGTGGCTGTTAAGATCCCAGCAAGGAGTGCCAGCAAGGAGTGCCAGACGAAATGAGCATTGTTTCATTTCCGCTATTTTTTCTAGAGTGATGTCATTTTCATGAGGGCACTAAAAGTGCACAAAACCGCCTCTCATGCAAATTATACATCAATGCCAATGATACACATCCTTCCACACAACTAGTAATCCTAGGTCTTACAAGCTACTGGCGAATGGATAAAAATGTTGGCAATTATCTGGATAAGCGGCACCACGCCAAATCGCTTCATTTGTGTACATTATTTAAAAGTTGAATAACAGATAAGCTAAAGCGGCGGAGGCAACCATATTGCGAGAGAAGCAGGGTAGACAGACAACCCTATTTGCACTTCACTAAAAGTTTACGGAAATTGTTTTTTCTTCCGAATTAAGTTCTAAATTAAGCTGAAAAGACGTAAAAGAAGAAGAAAATTTTTTTTTTTCAAATTAGTCTACATGCCTCGTTCGCGCTGCCACGCTTGCTGCGGGTAAAAATATTTAACATCAGAAACCACAACCAAAAATATATATGATTAAATCTGATTTTCCGGCTACCTTGCTTCCCGAATCAAAAACCTCGAAGTATCGCTGCTGCTGCCGTTGCAGCTTTAGCGTGTCTGTGACTAGCATTTTACGTCTTTTACATAATTTTTTTGAGAAATTTATAAACATTTTCTCCAGGCATAATGCAAATGGTGCTAGGATGAAATGTGGCGTCGGTTCGCACAAAAAAATTAAGTAATTTGGCATGGTGCCCCTTATCTATATAATTACCAAAATGTTAATTTCCAGGTTTAGATATTAGGTATGTCTTAAGACCAACATATTAAGCCATATACGCACCCTCTATTACGATTATCCACACATACTTCTCTTCTAATTTGATCCTGGTATTTTGTTAAACATCACCAGTGTAAACAACATTTTTGAAGTTATTTTGGTGTAATTCGTATTTTAAAAAAGCTTCACAGCATACCTGTCTTTGATTTTTTGTTACTCCTCGGATTCCGGCTTGTCGTAAATTACACCTTGGGTCTGGTTCAGATACTAACCCAAATATTGTTACAGTATTTGTAGGCCTACAGAGAAAAATAAACATGAAATCATTATCTCACTCAGAAAAAAAAAAATGTGCCCCCCCCAGTCAACGTTGAGTTGCAACACTAGTGAAATGAGAACGTAATTCGGAATCTACACTTATTATTCAAAAAATCAGCATGTAAGTAGTTACTCTTTGAACTTCGACGTAACTTACTCCAACATGACAGAAGACTTTGTTGGACTACCAGAACGTAAATGTTCGTCAGATGATGATTTTGGTCGGCATGGAAGGAATTGACCGCCTAGTGCCATGGCAGGCTTGACTGCATAACACCGTTTCCGTATCCGGTTTTTGATTCACAGAACGTGGGTGCATTTGATAACTACAAATCCAAACTCAACCGTCTGGAGGCAGTTTGGTACCGTTAATATACAGAATGCCCATGAGCAAACTTCGCTCTGCCTTCAGACTAGAAGAGTTTGGTTTGGGGTTTTCGAAGGTCCTTATCGATATATACATATTTTTAAAATTAAGTTTGTTCTTTGTTTTGCTATTATTATTACTTAAGTTTTTTCATCCAAAATGTTTCTATTGAACTATATAGTTTACTTAGTTAAAAGCGATTCACAGATTAAAGATGTAGTTAATACTGATCTTTAAAAAGTAGCTACAAAGCATCCATTGCTCATGGAGTTAATAAATTATATAGAGGTGTGCGACAAATAATAACAACTTCGTCGGCGAAGTTAACTTATTTTTAGAAATACCGATCTTCGCAGGACAGCGTGTACTAGGGACTGGTGGCCGTTGCCTAATATTACTTTTTATTACTGCTGGTTTCCTTGTAACTATAATGTGTTAGGAGAAACAGGCAAGGTAGAGCTGGTGGAGTGTTTATTGCAGTCAAAGACTCGTTGGAAAGTGAACATATCATTATCCAGGATTCTGCGGGGTCCGAGATCTGTTGGTGTAAGCCGGTGTAAGCAAAAGTATATAAAACCAGACAACTTTTGGTGTAAGGTAAACCATTGCATCTGAGGTGTTCTGGTTTGCTTGTGTTTAGAGGTCACATGAAGACAAAGATGCAATTGATGTGCTTTATATGATCAAGTGAAGGCAATCTTACCTAGGAATAGCCGTAATGTTATTATTGCGGGTGATTTTAACCTTCCGAATTTGAAGTGACATGATGAGAAGTGGAGGAATTTGTGCGCATCTGTTCAACCCGACTCTCTTCAAAGAATGATGGACAAATTTGGCCTGGAGCAGATTGTTTATGAACCCACAAGCGGATAAAACTGTCTTAATTTATTTTTCACCACTTTAACTTGTGCAACGGAGTCCGTCTCTGTTGAATTAGGAGTCTCAGATCACTCATTTGTTAGGGTTGTCTTACCAGCATCTTTCATCAAACATTGAAAGGAAGAAGGTAAACGTGTGGCGTTATAGTAAAGCTGACTGGTCTAAGATAAATAATGATCTTGAAAATCTGTATGCTAATTTTGCTACTTGTGCAGTCGAAAGATCGGTCGAAGAAAACTGGTTGGTTTTCAAGAACGATATTATGCAGGCTGTGCATAAATACACGCCACATGCTCTTACAACATCTAATAAAGACAATCCTTGGGTTAATATCGAAGTAAAAAGAGCAGTTGGGAAGGGAAGGAGCTGAGGCAGCAAGCAAGGAAATGTCCATCAGCACAAGTGTGGGCCAAAGGAAACAACCCTAAGAAAAGTTGTTAAAAAGTTGCTTAAAGAAAGAAAGCAACACGACATACTTTTTCAAAGAACCCAAAACGATTTTGGGCATATGTTAAACAAACAAATAGACAGGAATCTGGCATTCCATCCATGCTTTCTGAAAATGGTACACTTGTTGTAGACGATACTGAGCGTGCGAATGATTTTAATAGTTTCTTCGAGTCTGTTTTTACGAAACCATATGTCGGAGACCAAACACCTACTTTGAAGTACAAGTGCACTGATTTTATGCCAAATATTGTCATAGACTACGCAGGTATTTTGAAACTTATTTCTAACCTCAAAGATAGTAAAGCAGCTAGTCCAGATGGTATTGTTGGTTGTATGCTGAAAAGGACACATGCTATGAGTGCAAAGTATTTAACGTACATTTTTAGGCAAAGTTTGAATGAGGGGGTAGTACCAAAAGACTGGAAGACTGCTGCAGTTGTACCATTGCACAAGAGTGGGAAGAGAAATATTGTAAGCAACTATCGTCCAGTATCACTGACCTCTTATGTGCTGCACAATGATGGCACATATACATGTTAGCAATCTTGTAACACACTTGGAACAGAAAACAGTTCGGCTTCCGGAAAGGATCATCATCTGAACTGTTACTTCTCGATATGATACATGGCATTGCTACTGGACTTGCCGATGGAGCTGCCGTTGACCTTGAAGCTTTAGACATGGCTAAAGCATTCGACTCTGTGACTCACGACCTGTTGCTTTTGAAATTGAAGAGCTATGGCGCATCTGAAGAGATTGTTGACTGGTATCGTGCTTTCCTTCACGACAGGAAACAGTTTATGGTTGTAAACGTTGCAAAGTTGGCGGAGGCTCCAATCTCGTCTGGCGTGCCTCGGGGATCTGTTCAGTGGCGTAGCCAGGAATTTGGGCAACATGTGCTTAGGCAGAGGACAACATGTGCATAAGGAAGACCTGGTCCCAGGTGCCTATGGAAAATAGGTAGTTACTGGCGAAAAGGGCAACGTGTGCATTGCACATGTTTGCACACCCTTAGCTACGCCACTGGGTCTGTTAGCGGCCTATTCTGTTGTTAGTTTAAATAAACGACTTAACTGAAGTCATTGAATCTGACAAAGGACTCTTTGCTGATGATTCTACCTTGTACAGAATTGTTTCTGGACCGGTGGATAGAGGATTGTTGCAAGATGATTTGCACCGTATCGCCGACTGGTGCGTGAAATGGAAAATGAATCTTAATGCTCGTAAGATAAAAGTGTTATCAGTTTCCAGAAATAAAAATGTGGTTATTCCAGAATACACTTTGAGTGGTGATACTCTTCAGGTAGTCGATAATCTGTCAGAACAAATTACTAGCAAGCTAAAATGGAATGACCATATTTTGAGTCTTTGTGCAGAATCTAAGGCCCGAGTCAGATTCATAAACTGTATACTTCATGACACTTCACCTTGAACCAGAGAATTAGTTTTTAATGCTTTGGTAAAATTTAAACTTGACAACTGCTGTGCAGTATGGGATCCTGATGCTCAATTTTTAGATAATGCTCTCAAAAGTGTGCAGTGTCGTGCTACCCGTATGGTGTTTAATGAGTTCAGTTATGGTGCGTGCGTGTCTGGCATGATTAACACTTTAGGATGGCAACCTTTGCATGTTTGCAGAAGGGACCGGCGACTTGGACTGTTGCATAAGATTTTCCACAGGAACACCGTCTTGAATCCTGTTTACTTCCTTGCCTCCCCTGACTACATGGGAGGGCACGATCTCATGTTAAGAAGATTAGGTTTCACTGCAAAACAAATGTTCTTGCCAATTCTTTTTTCCCCAAAACTATCCGTGACTGGAATGAGTTAACAAACGAAACAGCACAAAATCAAAACTTTATTGTATTAAACAAAAGTTTGGTTGCTCAGCATACTTCTATACATTGCAGTCACTGTGATAAATAGTTGTATTTGTTTTCGATGTTTTTATTTTTGGTGTCATTTTAATGACTTATGGTGCTACGACTAATTTAAATAAATTAATTAATGGAGATCTATTACATTGAGTAACGGTGGGAAATGACAAGGCATTTTATACTATTTACATAATAGCTGACTAACTACATGTGACTAGTAGTTAGTCCATTACACAAGGGGTGTTTACAATCGTATCTAGGTTACATCCCTAGATGATGTCGCAGTGCATTTACAAGTGGCATTGCAATATGACAACATTACAAGCGGCGACTTTCAAGAAATTTTAGGCAATGGCGAATAACATAAAACGACTACTCAGCCAGGGTGTCCACCCCCTCCCCCTCCCCAACCCCATAAGGGCGGCAACGATGACGAGCACTATAATTAATTT
>JAHWFP010139679.1:7413-23583 GCA_023313725.1 Lithobius niger
CTCAACATTGGCGAGCGTTAGCTCAATACTAATCTGCACACAACAACGTCGCGCTCAACATTGGCGAGCGTTAGCTCAATACTAATCTACACACAACAGCGTTATGCTAGGCTTTTCCCCTCAGCATTGAAATCTGTTACGGAGAAAATTTGAAATCTTCAAACACGAATTGCATTGGAACTGTTACAGGCTGAAAATCTCTAATAGCACTGAATTAGTTAGGAAAAGGTTTGTGCACCGAAGTTTAGTATTGTTTTCTGTTAGGAGCCGTACACAACGCCATATTAAGGTGCTAAAATAGTACCCTTAACTACTAAGGTTGCCGGGTCCGGGTCGGACCATTGTTCCATGAGTGGGGGCGTAGCATAGTAGCCTACTCAAGGTTTTTTTTTTTCGTGTTAGTCCGATAAATGTCGCAGGTTGCAAATGTGCCTATTTATATTGGTTGCAATGGGGTTTGCTGGTCGAATTTGTGTTGTGTACGGTAGTTTTGCAAAGTCGGTCATTATATGTAACATGTCACCCCGGCTGGAGCGGGAATTGTGTAGAGCGCGGAAAAAGTGTTAGGTTATCAAAAAAGTGTGGGTTATCAAAATTAACCCACGATCACGTGTGTGTGGGTTTTCAGATTAACCGTATATAACGGCTACACTTTTAGCATTGGGATGTGTTGGCGTGACGTCACCACCGTGCATTAATTTTGTTATAACGGATATTTTTTTTTATTTACCCTAAGCGACATTAGCTTATTCATGGTTAACCCCTTGTAACTGTTTTGAAAAATGCACAAATCAGCGCAGACCTCCGTTCTACTCAGCTTATCGTTTCCCCTAAAATGGCGAGGTTTCAATCTCCAGCACGATTTTGTTGTGACTTGTCCACCTATAGTGAAATCAGTCAATACCGACCTAAGCCTAATAATGACAGAATTGTATATTTAAATAGAGATTAGTTTTGTTAATATAATGAAATTCCATCGTTTCATTCTATTAACTACTCAATTAGGTTTGTTATCTCGACATAACAAACTTCGTTATCTCGAGATAACAAACTGTATTACTATTTCCGGTACTACTTCCGTTTCTGCGATCTTACGGGAAGTAGTAACGGAAGTAGTAACGGAAGTATTAATATAGTTTGTTATCTCGAGATAACGAATTGGTTATGTCGAGATAACAAACCTAATTTTTTTTGCATGTTGCTTTCCCATTGGTTGTTGATTTTGCTGGTGACAATGACGTCACAATGCTGCTCGACAGCTTACGCACATACGCACAAGCCAAACCCGACCGGAGCCAGTGACGTTACACGAAATATTGGCAGGAAAACGACTTAACGAGCTGAAGAAGGGCCAATCTTCCTGTATACTATTGTTCCACTCGACCTTGGCACCACCACTATTCGTGGCGCTGTTTGTGCAGGGATCTTTCGAACTTACTTTGTATTTCTGCAATGGATGTCCTAATGGGAAAATGAAAGTTTCACTGTCTAACGTTATAGTGGTGATGGATCCAACAGTTTTCGTGACGTATGTACAGATTTAATTAGAATTTTAAAGACAATCGGCTGATTCTGTGGACCAGCAGAGTTCGCCAGCGGAGTTCGCCAGCTGTAAGCCAAGGCGTTTCACAGTGAAAAAATTCCAGTTCAAACAAATTATTTTTCGACCAGGATGAATCTGGAATATACAGTATGTCCCAGAAGTCCCGTACTAGTCATATAAATCCTTAAGACTTGGATATGGGTGGCTTATAATAGCATACTCGTATAGGAAGTCACCTATGGCGAATCCGATGATGCCATCCAAAATGACCTTGGAGGTCGTATTCAAGGTCATTCAATTTGTATCTCGTAATCTACGCAAGATAGGGGCATAAAGTAAATTAGAAAGTTGTGGGGGATCGTGCTACTTGTACAACACAGGAAGCAGAACAAAAATCGCATGCAAAACAAGGAAGATATTAGCGAAAGAAGTTGGGTGGTACAGAGAAGCTATCCATGGGGCAGCAGGAAATAGAGATACAGCTGAACAATCAAATGAAACGGTAACAAAGATAGCATTCTTGCCTGGTTTTGGTAATACTGTAAAATAAACGCCAGAGGAGGATTTATGGCAAAAGGGCCGGGTGGGTAAGCCCTGAAAGGCCCCGTTTTGTCACGACAATTCAATGGCTTTTTTTTTTGCTGTTTATTTCCCGCTCTTTACTTGCATATTCATAATTTTTACCCCCTGCCCCCCCCCCCCCGCCAGATATCGCGCCAGAGGCGCTCATTTAAACAATTTTGAGGTTTTCTTTTACTGATAAGGTCCTTTTAGGTAGAAGGTCCTTCCCCCCCCGTCTCCCCCCCCCCCCCCCGCCTCCGCACCCGTTAAATCCTCTCCTGGTAAATGTATACGACCGATGCGCCAATTAGGCAGATGTCAAGACATTAACTTCGCACACTCTGCCTGGGAAAACACGGCGGACAGTGTCTGTGTAAGTGAGAGGGTCCGGGTAGTAAGAAACAGATATGTCAAACATAATCCATCCCCCCTCCCATACTAACTTAACACCATGACTTCAAAACTACGATTGCCAAATTCCAGGGTTGGCAAGTTTTTGACATGCGACAGGTTTTATCCGGTTTTTACCATGGTTTTAACCGTCATGTCAAAAAGGTTTTTGACATGTCAAAAACTGTTAAAATACTCTACTGAAGCAAGAAAAAACTTAAATAAATACATAGAGAACTATAAAGATTGCAACCTGTTTACTGGTAAAGTAATTGATAAAATTTTCAAATACGTTTCCACTCTAAACAGGTTGCAATCTTAAGCCCTAATGTCAGAGTTTGGTTTCTATCTCTAGTAATTAGGTCTAGTCAGTTAAAATAATCACAAGATGTGTGTCGCAGTCTGTGTGCTTATGCCCAGCAAAGCCAATACTTAATTTAAATTGAACAAATACGCGACGGTTAAGTCAATCAGCCACTCGATCCACTTTCATAACCTCCACTCATTCCACAGCACAAACCTATGTGCTCCAAGCTATACCTAACAGACTGCGAGTTAAAATGGCAAAGAATCTTAGAAAATTTTTCAGACTGTTTAAGAACCCATTATTACATTTAAAACTAAGAGCTTTTGATGTTTTATCTCATGTTAATTAATAAAGAGTTCACTTATTGCCGTGCTACCTAAAACTGCTACTACAATTGATAGAATCTGGCAGTTCAGTGTTGATTTTTGTGGTTTTCGACACTTTTTGACGGTTTTCGTCAATTTTGACAGTTTTCGACGGTTTTCGCACGGTTTTCGACGTCAAAAACCCAACACTGCCAAATTCAACTAAAATGAACTATGGATTAAATTCTGATAAATGCACAAAGGTAAATGCGCGGAAACTCGAGCATTTACTTTTGGTAAATGCAGGGAACGGATACTCAAGCATGGAAAAGCCGGCTAGTGGTTAAACGGAAATGAAGGGAAAAAAAAAAGGATTTTGAAAAAAAAACCTTTCATGGCTTGCCAACCCGGTCCTTTTGCTTTAAATCTGCCACTGGCGTTTATTTTACAGTATTGGCAAAACCAGGCAAGAATTCTATCCTTGTTACTGTTTAGGTTGATGGTTCAGCTATGTCTGTATTTCCTGCTGCCCCATGGATAGCTTCTCTGCAATGCCCAACTTCTTTTGTCCATATCTTCCTTGTTTTGCATGCGATTTTTGTTCTGTTTCCTGTGTTGTACAAGTAGCACGATCCCCCACAACTTTCTAATTTACTTTATACCCCTATCTTGCGTAGGTTAGGAGATACAAATTGGATGACCTTGAATATGACCTCCAAGGTCATTTTGGATAGCATTATCGGATTCGCCATTGGTGACTTCCTATACGAGTATGCTATTATCAGCAACCCATATCCAAGTCTTAAGGATTTATTGGACTGGTACGGGACTTCTGGGACATACTGTATGTAATTTGGAGTATACGGTGAACTCCGGTCACAATTACGAACTGTTTGTGTGAGAAATGAAATGCGACATGTCTTATTGCGCACAACTTACTTTCAGGTAGGAGTTTTTTCTTCCGAACTGGGATAATTTTTCCACATCCAAGTCTGTAAGTGTTGCGAGGGTCAGAAGGATTAAATTCATCACCATTTAGACTGATTATTTTGGTTGTAAACGTAAAAGTTGTTGAACCATACTTCCCGAATGGGCGAATGAGCCCATTGAAAAAAATAATATCACAGCAAACAATGGCTATCCTCGAGATGCTGCATTCACTCAAGTTTATCATCACTTTTATCAATCCATCCCGTACCTGGAAATGTATAGCTGGGCCTTACCTGGAAACTGTTTTCCCAAAATAAAACTTGTAATATGTTCGAATTCCAACCAATACACCTTTACCCTTGGTCACCCCCCTATAATACACACAACCCTCTTCCCTCCTCCTGGCACTAACTGTGAAAACGGCGCAGCCGCATCACAACGACAGTTTGTTTTGTCCCGAGTCGGCACCCAACCCTTTCTTTTGACAAAAAGTCGGCCGACAGAAGCAAAGGGAAGAGACAGAAAGCGACAAGCTAAGCTGGAACTCTTGGTTAAAGAAAAAAACAGAAACTGTTTGTGTTATGCTCTTTAATATTATCATACTGGCTTTGTTATTTTGTAGTTATTGGAATGTTGATATGTAACCATGGTGTCTTTTGTTTTCGGTTGAAGTGCGTGGCAGAAGATCCATAGAGGGTGCCGGCGCACTGCTCCCGGCCCATTTTGAAACACCCCCACACCTTTATCACAAAATTTAAAACACCCCCATGATTACGTCCCACTTCTGCAATTACCCCCTCTCTTCCCCCAATGTAACATTTCAAATATACTTTACGTTTGCTTAATACGTGAATAATTTGTGCTACATGTCCTTTATTTGTTATATACTTGCATTTATTGTATTTTTTCAAATGGCCCGAGTCCATGGGTTTAAATACATGAGTTTGAGCCCATGATTTGTTGTCTGTGTATATACATGGTTTCGCATCTGAACTATTGTTTTCTTCAATACGCCAAAAAATGAAGGTGATGTGAACACCGAAATGTGATACAAGATCACTACATGTGATGCACGTCACACTCTGGAAACATCTCGCGCCCCTGTGCCACAATTGTCACAATAAATCAACCACCAACCATCCCCCAAACTGTGATGTAAATATGGACAGCCCCATAGCCTTGTGTTCCTTGATAGTTATAAACAGTAGCGTGCGCAGCTGCCCCCCCCCCCCCCCCCGCCCCCGCCCCGAGAGGGCTGGGGCAATTTTTAGTAAAAGGGGACAGGAAGTTTTTAGTGAACATTTTTTACTGGGAACTTTTCTTTTTTTTTTTATTATTACTAGTGGGCAGCCCCTCGATATGGCCGGTTTTATAGACCATTGTTGCGATTTCCCGATTGCATGAAAATACGGTGATTTCCCGTTACTGTGACATCATCAGTACTGTGCACCTTTGTTGAAAAGACAGTTCGAATCATTACTTATACACACAATCCAGTTTGAAAGACACACAAACAAACAAAAGAATTAAGATTATCGAGATGCCTACTGCGGACACACGAACAAACAAACAAACAAAAGAATTAACATTATCGAGATTCCTGCTGTAGACACACAAACAAACAAAAGAATTAAGATTATCGAGATTCCTACTGCGGATCCGCGAACAAACAAAAGAATTATTATAGGTTATCGAGATTCCCACTGCGGACACACAAACAAACAAATAAACAAACAAAAGAATTAAGACTGTAGAGATTCCCACTGCGGATACACAAACAACCCAAAGAATTAACATTATCGAGATTCCTGCTGTGGACACACAAACAAATAGAAAAATTAAGATTATCGATATTCCCACTGCGGACACGCACACACAAACAAAAAAAAACTACGATCTTACTTATACAGATTTTACTCTATTTTTACCCTTTTCTGCGCCTTCTTTAGTCTTTTAGACATTTTAAGGCCTTTACGTACTGCGTGCACCAGCAAATATCGGCGCCAAAAGGACAATTTTTTTTTTTACAAAAAGGGTATTTGTGACAAGTGCAGGGGCAATGCCTCCCTCGTGTGCACGCCACTGGTTATAAATGTCCATACGAAGTTGTAAGGCGTCACTTATATTGACGGGATTTCAATAATTTGTTGCCAGGAGTACAATTTGGCAGCGGATTTGTCAGCGCAGTGAATGAACCCAGTGTTCAATCATTTTGCTCAGACCAAAGAAAAAACTTCTGCAACACCAAACGATTTTTCAACTTTGTCAATGTTGTCCTCTCCTTCACTCCCTCCTCCTTACATACCTACAACGTGAAAGGGAAGAACACGGACATTTGTTATTTAAAGTGATGATGAAAGCTGAATGGGAGGGCGTGTGAACATGCAAGCTGGCGTTCTTGACAGCAATGCAGTAACGCTCTTCTCGCTGTCAGGTTCCTGTAGTTCGTTCCGATAAACAACCTCTCAACCGCTTTCTTCTTCTCCGCACTCTTGTAACAATGGAAGAGTGTAGGATAGCAACAATGGTTTTCGGTTTGGGTGCTGGGATATCTCAGCACTCGGTGCTGGGATATCTCAGCACTGCTTTCCTTTTTTGTTTTACCTCTGTCACAAATACGGCATAAACTCCAACAACACGAATCTCCTTTCGTAATTTTATCAATGATGATTAAACACAGATCAAATACATCCAACAACCAAAATAAAAGGCAGAGTACGAAGCTTTCGTATTCAAGAATTATTAAAATTCAGAAATGCGCTGCAACCTAAAAAAAAAAAGACTACGAAACTTTCGTAATGCAAGAATTAAAATTCATCACAACATAACACAGTTGTAGGAAATGCAATGTGGCACCGTGAATGTTTGCTTTAATTGTTCATCGTCAAATTCGCTGCATTTATCTTGTTTTGTCAGTGGTTTGGTTACCGTGCAAAACATCAGATGCTGCCACCATCATATCTTCACTAGAACGTTTATACGCCGCTTAACTATCGTTAGCACTAGTTCAAATGCAACAATAAGTCAACGCGTGGTAACAATGACGGGTCGTGCGGAGAAGGCGAAAGCGGTTGAGAAATAGGATCTTACGCGTTCCCTCATGCTGAGCCCAACAATACCTCGGGCGCTGCGCGCCCTCGTTATTGTTAGAGCTCAGCACTCGGGAAACGGGTAAGATCCTATAGCCTACTTCTGATATAAACAAAAACGGAACGTTAAACATTTAGAGTAAGGATCTAAAAACACGGACAAGCTTTGACAGTCAGGGTCTA
Source organism: Lithobius niger (assembly GCA_023313725.1). Taxonomy (NCBI): domain Eukaryota; kingdom Metazoa; phylum Arthropoda; class Chilopoda; order Lithobiomorpha; family Lithobiidae; genus Lithobius; species Lithobius niger. The sequence goes on from JAHWFP010139679.1 coordinate 14,722, forward strand.
GGTGTAAAATTTTGTCAGTAAGAGACTGGTAAGCATTAGACCCTTACTACCCGGTGGTTAGCTTAGTTCTAGTCTATTCGGACAGAACGTGTGTATGAACGGTTGTAGAAGGTTTTCTTTGTTCTAAGAATATTGTTATGGAACTTTAGTAACACAATTTTCTTGTTAAGTTTCGAATTTTGTCTTTTCATGCTTTAGAATTTTTTATTATATTTCGTAGATTTATGGTAGAGGATTACCATAATGCTCTCTGCTACGAATATGCTGGCATGTTACTAAATTAAAAAATAATTTTCAACGTAAAGCAAAGCAGGAAACGTATAACCATACTACCACTTGACCATCGCATGGGTCTTAGCAAGAGGATTTCCAGTTTTTCGTCAAAATGTATTTATTGCTGGCCACTGGGTAGTAAGGGTCTAATGCTTACCAGTCTCTTACTGACAAAATTTTACACCTAGACCCTGACTGTCAAAGCTTGTCCGTGTTTTTAGATCCTTACTCTAAATGTTTAACGTTCCGTTTTTGTTTATTAATTCGTGTTACTTTTAGAATGGCAGCTAAACTGTAAAACAATGCAGTTGACGGTCAAAGCTGAGAGTTTAACACAAGAGACCCTAGGATGACCCTTATTAACCTGGCTATCGCCAATGGTAACAATAGAAACAAATCCTTTAATCTTCAGTCTATGTCTTGCAGCTGGCGTTTGCTAATTGGCATTGTTGCATAATAACAATGTTTAAAACAATGTAAAACAATTAATCTGGTGGTTTAGAGCTCCGTAACCCCTGAACCACTTCACCAATTAGAAAAGGCCTAATGAAAAGGGCACATCTACAGAACAGTACCTGTAAAATGAACTAAGAACCAGCTTTATAGGACAAATGGTTTGGCCTGTAGAAAGGACAGACGAAAGTATCCCCAGAACAACAACAAGAAGAAGAAGCAGAACAAGAAGTTGTCTATTTGGCCCCTCTCTGGATCTCGGGATTTGGCTGGACCGAATTTCAAAATTTTTGGACTGCAGACAGGCCTTAACTAGTCAAGGCTAGATTCCAAATTTAGTTTAAAGATGTTTACTTTTGACGGAGTTATAAGCTCTCAAAGTTGAGAATTTAACACAGAGGTCCTAGGTCGACCCTTACTAACACTGGCTATCGCCAGTGTTAATATATCTGATTTCAACGTTTCTGTGGGACGCTGAACACAGACGAATCAAATCGTATTTTCAGGCAGACGCGGGTTTTACGTTTAAAAGGTTTTTTTTTTTATTATTTTGATAAAATAATTTCTATTGAAGCTAATCAGCTGAAGCAAGCTGTTGCTTGACTGTTAACCCAGACTTTTCTGTATCAAAAAGAAATTCGAGTAAGGAACAAGTCGATATTGAGACGGGGGCAGGCTGGCTGAAAAATCTTCACAGCAATACATTTGTTTTGCCCCCCCCCCCCCCCTTCCCATGAAGACTCATCAACGAATTTTGCTTCCCTCTTAGCCTTCTGGACTCAACAAACAACTTTTTATTATCGAAGCCATGGTTTGCAGTAGATGCTCTGGCAAAACTAGCATCTACTCTGAAAGAAACACCTTAAGTGTTCAGGTGCGACAGTGTACTGACACGGTTAAATATAAAAGTTTAGTATTCTTCCCAATCTTTGTGTCCATATAGCGTGCCAGTAGCCCGTTTCATAAACGCCACCTTCGATGAGACCAGTAGCGCGCACACCACCGATAGGGCAGGGGTACCTTTGTAAAAGGGCACGCTGAGGTTTAATTTTTTCTGGGGACTTTTTTTTTTGCTTGTCAGTCTTCTTTTAACCCTTTTTAAGATTGTCTCTCTATTTTATCCTTTTATGCCTCTTTCTACTTACCTCTTTCCTGACCTTCTTTTCGACCTTTTTTGGCCTCCTTATCTGGCTGCAGCACCATCGTTCATCGGAAAATCAGAATATTCAGTAAATCAAAATAGAGCATAATTTTTTTTTACAAAAAGGGCAAGCTGGGCATTTTTTCCGAAAAAGGCAAGGGGAATGTCCCCCCCCCCTTCCCCCCTCCTGTGCACACCACTGGATGAAACCCCCCTCCCTACTCTATTAGCCCTAAATTCTGGTGGCGCCCCATGATTCAGCCGACCCCCACCCCAAGTTCGCAAATTGACTGATGCCTAAATGGAGAGGCAATTATGGGGTTCGTGAAATCTCCTGTTCATTAAATGCGAAATTATTCCTCAACTTGTCGAATCTTCTTAACTACAATTAAGGAATCTTCAGTAGTGGTCGAGATAGTCGACTAGTACCAGCACACCGGTAGTGTCACCGTCATCGCTGTCATTGCCACAACCATTGCAAGGTCGACCGAGTAAGCTACACAAGGTGGGCTTCGCAACAACTGTGCCAGGCGGTGCGATTCGGTGTCCCGCTCCTTCGAGGAGAACCTTTAGCGTTCGTCGTTATAAGCATCTTTAACGTTCGTCGTGGAAGTCCGGCCTGGGGACGGCATTCATATGACACGTTCGGTCGAAGAGCTTCCAATCCAGCAAAAAAGAATCAGAAGTTTAACACCGAAAGTTGTGGAAAGTAAAAAAGCTAAAAGTCCAAACTTTCCAGTGTCGCCTAGAATCAAGTATCCATGTGCTTTAAAAGAACTAAACGTGTGCGGCAAAGAATTCGTCAACGAACGTGCCATCGACGCGGCCGAAATGAGAAACAAAAGTTCCATTTTGCTTGTAAAAAAGGGTTGTGCGACCAGGTATTGTTGTTTTTCCTCCATGAGCATTCGCGGCTGGTTGCTATGACTAGAGCGCCGGCACGATGGAAGATACGTCTTGTGGATGGCTTTCGGAATTCAGAGACCGTAGGCACTATCATTGTGGTTGTTGAATATTTTATTAACGTCTTGACTACAATTGGGTGAAGATCTCAGCTACCTATCCAGTGGGCCTGTGCATCGCAGTTAACTTCTCAACTCGAAACCTATATAAATAATTCGGGTTGACTTATTTAGCCGTTATACTATTAAAGGGATATACCTCCCAGCGCCATTTTTCTCGATCCTCCACATCAAGTACGCCCCCCCCCCCCCCCCCAAAGGTCTATTTACTTACCGTTAGTCTTTCCCTTGCTAAAAATCCGTTTTAAAATGTGGCGTCTACGAGATTTTATGTTGAATATTGGGGAGCTTTATTTACGTTCTTCCATGATCGGAAGTTGTGCTTCGCAGATTTCAAAATCAAAACTTCCAGCTTCTGGAAATATTCGCCGGATGGATGAGCTTCATGCAAACATACGAGCAGAGCGGATATAGGCCACTATCAAAACCTCGATGGGCTGGCCGTTTAAATATGAAGGAAGTGGCTCCGAAGACGAGGATTTGTTTAATACACTGAAATGCTGGGGGAAACAACCAATTTTGAGCCCGGTTGCCAAACAAGTCTTGTATTTCATTTAAGTGAACAAGTAAGGCATTTGTTGCTGTTAAAAAATTAGCTTAATTCGCTAGAATTGCTGGAAAACAATAATTGCCTGGATGAGGGGGGGGGGGGGGCTTACAGTAGCTGATTTTTTTCTCGGACCTTATTTTTAATTATGCTCCCCTCCTTGCCCAAGATCAGTGGGTCAATCCAGATCCGACTGTGTTATCGGAGGTAAATCCAGGACTGGCGAGGTCACCGGGTGAAACCAGGGCAGCCGAGTTACCAGGTCGATCCGGGTCACAGTCTGGCCAGGTCACCGGGTCGTCAGATCTAGCCGGATTACCGGGCCAATTTGGGTCACTGGATATGGCGGGCCACCACATCAATCTATTGGTTCAGTCCAGATCAACCGGTTTTCAGGTCACCGGGTCAATCCGGTTCCCGAGTCAACCTATTTTCGGGTCACTGTGTCAAAAAAAGTGACCCAACTGCTACATGTTAAAGGGACGAGTGAAGCTAGTGATTTCTGTGCGTTTCTTTCCTTTGCAGTGCTAAAGCAATTCGTTAAATGGCTATTTCTTTTCCCTACAGTTTAGCTGCAATTTGCAGAGCTGCATGTATCCAATGCGTCTCTCTTCCTCGTTTCGTGCAGTGCATGAAAGAGACACTAGCTTTGCTGCAGAAACAAGATGGCTGGCCGCTTCTCGTCAATACAACATTTGATCATGGCCAGTAAACTGTCCGGCCCGACCCGCAACAATATTAGGGGATAGACAAAATGGCCGCAACGAGTGGTCCATTTAATTTCTTTGAGGTCTGTTCGGTTACTGGCCAAGCAAACGGCGAGCCCCACCATCTGCTGCCAAATAGCGACAACTGACAAAAACCTAATAATTCACTAAATTAAACTTATCCCAGTAATCACCCGGAAAATAGCTTACATGTACAAACAAATAAATTTCCGTATACCCTTTTGCCACCAAGCAATTAAATTTCTCGACTGCATGTAGCTCTTCAGTATATAGTGACATGTTAGTTTATCCAAAAAAATGTTTCAAGGAAGAGTGGCAGCATTCTTTTGTACTGAAGGTGCCGTCCTCGGTTAACAGAAATCGGCAACAAGACAAATCAGTCGCATCAAGGGGGTCTATTGCAAGCTTTTTGCGTATTGCTTTTCCATTGGCTGTTGATTTTGCTGCCTGTATACTGACGTCAAAATGCAGCTCAACAGCTTACGCTCATGCGAACAAGTCAAACCGGAAAGGCTTCAGTGTGCGTGCATCCAGTGACGACACTTAATGAGCTGGTGAGTGACCAACCTTCGTGTATGCTATCGTTCCATCGATCTTGCAATCGTATCAGTGCCGCTTTCGGCGGCCATATTGTCCAACCCAGTCGCTTAAGCTATTTTTCATCCAAGATCCGGCCGGTAGTGTAGTAGAGCCTGATTTAATCATCTAATGCTAACAGGACCGTGTTTTTAGAGTTATGATGGATTTAACAGAAACCGCTAAGCTAAGGTAAAATAACTAATACGCACTCATAAAATTATATTTATTAATTTCGATTGGCAATAAAACCTTGTGGATAATGTCTTTTTCATCGATTTGAACGATTACGGGAATCGCCTGGTGATCGCCGTGGCTATTTTTTTTCCTGCCCGGTTGGTAGCTCTCTGTGTTGTGTACTAATCCATCAGGGAGGTGATTCTTTTGGTCGTCTAGCGATAGTTGCGTAATCGTGCGTTTCTTTGCCCTGCAGCAGCGCAAGCGCCAGCAGCAATTCGTTAAAATGTCTTCATCACGCGTACATTACTAGCGCTAGACGACGAAAAGAAACAGTTCCCTGGCGGATTAGTGTACAGGGAGTTATCAACCGGGCTGGAAAAAAAAATGGCTGCCGGCATCTCCTTGCGATTTCTGCATTCCTTCAGATCGCTGAAAAGAAAAACGTTCTCGTTAAGTTTTATGTGCCATCAAAACTAATAAGTATAATTTGATGGCTGTTTATTAAAGGTGCCCATTCACCGAACGACATGTTGCAGCATCTAACGTCGTCTGCCATTATTTAGTTCTATGTAGCACTTGATTTCCACAAGCGAAGGAATGCGCAAAGAAATTTCTTTTCACACAACAAGCAAGCTGCGTTTCTCCTTAATTATTGAGTGTAAAGCTGGTGCGCCCACGTGCACCAGCGAGTAAGCGGTCAAGGTTAACGATATCACTGTCAATCGATGGCACCCATCTTGCGGTTCAAAATTTGCGTTTCAAAACGGTCGATATGTAGAAAAAAAAAGCTCCCATGATGTCGTTAGGCTTAACCTTTTCGCTTGCTTCCTAGTGCACTTGGACGCACCAACTTTACACTCAATAATTAAGGAGGCACGTGGCTTGTTTGTTTTGTAAAAAGAAATGTGTTTGTGTGTTCCTTCGCTTGTTGAAAGTAAGGGCTAGACTGAAGTAGATAGCGGTAAACAGCGACAGATGCTGCAGCTTGTCATGTGGTGGAAATCCCCCTTTAATTACTTTTCTGGCTTGCAGCTTTGCGGTTTCAATTAATTCCACCATAGCTACAAAAACACCGTCCTGTTTGCATTAGATGATCAAATATTTTATTGGTCGAAAGCGGCCATCTTGTTTCTGCAGCTGAGCTAGCGTCCCTTTCGTTTACTGCATGGACGCATTTAGCACTACAGGAAACGAGGAAAATAGACGAATCAGATACATACAGCACTGCAAATCGGAGCTAAATTGTAGGGAAAAGAAACAGGTTTTAGCGAATTGCTTTAGCACTGCGAGGAAAAGAAACACACGTAATGCGGTGACGTAGGCATTCAGAAAACTGCTTCAGGCGCTGCACTGCTGCAATGAAAAGAGAAGTTTTTATATTTTCTCTGAGTATTTCGTCCACAGGTTATTTTTTCACCCTGAAGCTAGTGCTTTCATTGCTTGATGGAAACGATGCGCCACACAAAATTTTGCCAAACTTGTGAGAGCCTTGCAAATAACGGGCAAGGACTCTGTCATATTCCGCTTTACATCCATGTGGCCAGAAGCAGTGAGTAAGTTTAAGGCTACAGGGTACTCTTGTTCAGTGTTAATTCGTCAATAACGTAGTATTATTGTATATAGCTCTATGGTGAGCCGGTAACTGGGTTTGCTGCAAGGGGCACTGGAGGGGAAAAAGAAGGTCGTCTTACTGAAGCCAATGCTATTAGACTGGATTTCTTAAGCCTATAACGCGCGATTTTTGTTGTTGGAGAAAACAACATTTTTTTAAGTAAGAAATCCGCTCTCACGGCACTGTCTTGACTAGAAGTGCCGTTGTTTTCCCTTACATTTTAATCTAGTGCCCCTTGCAGCTATCCCCTCCAGATGCTATCTCGTAGGCAATATGACATCACTTGACGCTGCTCTGTACGTGTCCGCGACATACGAACTTATAACAAAGCATTTTGTATCGATAAGCCCCCTTTCATTCGAACTTCTGCTTCTAAAAGTGAACTACTTTTCTATAGAAAGGATTTGACGTTACTAGTCGTAAAATCATCGTGGATGAGTGGTGAGAGAGTCCAGCCTGGTTGCTGGAGGTTTGTGGATCTGGCCGAGCCCCTGGAATGGGTACCTTGGCAAAGTCCCTGCCTCCCTGCCAGGACTGCCGGCCAGGGTACGGTGAGAGGCTACCATGCTCCTTCAGCAGCTATGGGAACTTATTCTGGCCAACTCTGGACAATCTTTCGTCCCCCTGCGATGATTGGTGGTTTCCCGGTTCAAGTGCCTGGGTTTCCCCCTCCCTTTACCGGATATTTCTTCTTCTCAAAAGAAAGTCTGGTAATGTTCAAAATTGAGCCAGTTCAGCCAAACGAGCATTAAATTGCTTCGGTTGATTTGAGGCTCAAAAGAAATTAATTTAAAAAAAAAGTAGAAAAATCACACGGCTGTAAAGCCGAAGATTAAGCGGAAGGGCCCTGTCTCTTTGCATTTGTTTCTTGATGGTTTCGACCTCAAGTTTATGTAAATTCTGGCATAAAAAAAGGATGATGTGACTAATCTGTTTTTTTTTGTCATATTTAAATTGCAGGAAATGTCCGTCGACATGTTCATTGAATTTTCTTGGGTTGATTTTCGCTTAAACGCAACCGACGAAGCTATCCGCCAAAACATGACGAGTCGTGTAGCTTTGAATGAAATGGCATCGCAATTATGGAAGCCACTCGTTCACTTCAGAAACTGCAAAGGCTGTGAACCACTGTATTTCGAGCCCAAGAAGCACATTCTATATTTTCAACCGACCACTGAAAGACTCTGGACCTCAACCAGGTATAGTTTCACTTTCGCATTTAGGCGTGTAGTGGTAAACATTTCAATAGTCCTAGACTAGATAAGCTTCATTCCTCTCCTGGAATTTCTTTGAAATGCATTCACTCGACATTTCGACTGGTTAAATGTCAATTACGTAGTTATATTTGAATAGGAACTGGAATATGGATGAAACGGGTAAGGCTATAACTCGCAGCAGCCATATTACGATTTCCCCTTTGTGTGTGAGTAATGTGCATGAGCATGAGCCCTGAGCATTTTGTATGAATAGTTTTCAAGTTGACTAAGCACCATGACCTGCCACTCGCTCAAATTTCAACTTGTCTGTTAGGGTTCAGTCGACTGGAAATACAATAATTTTGGAAAAAGTTAATGCTAGTAAAAAATTCATTAAAATTATGCATAGTTTTAAAAAAAGGTGCTTTTATTGCTATGCCCCTACAATGTCAAAATGCTATGGTGTTATTAAAAAATACTACATATGGTTTCACTGTCGAGCACGGCCATACCTTGAGCACTTTAGGAGATGGTACAGAGGTGGCTTGTTTCATCTATGTGGCGCCATTCTGTCGCATGGTGAGTAACTAACGTACCGATGGTCAATTGCAAAAATGAAGTAGCACAGTTAAAGCACTACATAAGTTAGAGGATGGCCGAACACCCCTAGTTTTGCACATTCACGTTTTTAGATTGTTAGAGGATGGTCGAACACCCCTAGGTTTGCACATCCACGTTTTCATATTGTTAGAGGATGTCGAACACCCCTAGTTTTGCACATCCACGTTTTTAGATTGTTAGAGGATGGTCGAACACCCCTAGTTTTGCACATCCACGTTTTCAGATTGTTAGAGGATGGTCGAACACCCCTAGTTTTGCACATCAACGTTTTTTGATTGTTAGAGGATGGGCAAACACCTCTAGTTTTGCACATCCACGTTTTTAGTTTGTTAGAGGATGGTGGAACACCCCTAGTTTTGCACATCCACGTTTTTTGATTGTTAGAGGATGGGCGAACACCCCTAGTTTTGGATATCCACGTTTTTAGATTGTTAGAGGATGGGCGACACCACTAGTTTTGCACATCCACGTTTTTTGATTGTTAGAGGATGGGCGAACACCCCTAGTTTTGCA
>JAHWFP010139685.1:6294-17884 GCA_023313725.1 Lithobius niger
CCAGCCTCTTACTGACAAAATTTTACACCTAGACCCTGACTGTCAAAGCTTGTCCGTGTTCCTTCTAGGTTTTGACTTTTAGATCCTTACTCTAAACATTTAACGTTCCGTTTTTGTTTATTAATTCGTGTTACTTTTAGAATTGCAGCTAAACTGTAAAACAGTGCAGTTGACGGTCAAAACTGATAGTTTAACACAAGAGACCCTTGGCTCACCCGTAACTAATCTGGCTATCAACAATGGTAACAATAGAAACAAATCCTTTAATCTTCAGTCTATGTCTTGCAGCTGGCGTTTTCTAATTGGTATTGTTGCATAATAACAATGTTTAAAACAATGTAAAACAATCAATCTGCTGGTTTAGAGCTCCGTAACCCCTGAACCACTTGACCAATTAGAAACGGCCTTATGAAAAGGGCACATCTACAGAGCAATACCTGTAAAATGAGCTAAGCACCAGCTTTATAGGACAAATGGTTTGACCTGTAGAGAGGACAGACGAAAGTATCCCCAGAACAACAACAACAACAAGCAGAACAAGAAGTTGTCTATTTGGCCCCCGTCTACATCTCGGGTTTGGCTGGACCGAATTTCACAATTTTTGGACTGCAGACAGGCCTTGACTAGTCAAGGCTAGATTCCAAATTTGGTTTAAAGATGTTTACTTTTGACGGAGTTATAAGCTCTCAAAGTTGAGAGTTTAACACAGAGGTCCTAGGTCGACCCTTACTAACACTGGCTATCGCCAGTGTTAATACATAGATAGGCCTAGCAATAATTCTCATCATTCCAAGCCATAAATTGGCTGCATTTTTTTTTTTATGGAGGAGAAGCAAATGTCCCGACTTGGACGAAAATCAGTTTGTAGCTCAATAATTCTTGCACATTTACCAACCTTGCTGGCACGAAGGCTGAGTTCTTGAATCTAATTTAGGATAGCTGCAGTCCACCTTTTGTCCGGTTGTCATGGTTCACTGATGCAAGAGATTACAGTTTCGCATCTACAGTTTTTAACTACTTTATTTTCTTAAAGTTCCAGTATATCTATCCTAGCGAAATTTGATCCGGGATTTATTTTGCTGGCAGATGGCCCCTGACAACTGCCCTCCCCTCCCCCCATGACTCCACACATCATTTTGCATTTTTTTTAACTTCTGCTTGGTGGCATGGTACGAAAGTCGTGTATTAGAAGGAGTTAATTTCTTTGTACGATTTATAGAGTTCACAATGCTAGTAGTACTGGTAAAAAATATATCAGCAAACTCTTTTATGAATAGAAAATATATAATTATTGGCAACACCTTATTCACAACAAAAATGTTTACTTGAAGCTTTCTACAGCCAAGCTGGCATTTTCAACACATTCACAACACAGTCTTGTCTGTTGCGAATGTGTTGAAAATGTCACGTTGCCTTCCAAAAACTTCACTTAGAAAATTTCGATTGTAGAAAAAATCTGCGCTTTGGGATTTACACAGGTTATTATACAATACAGTTTTAAAATTATGTACAGCGAAAGGCTTTCTTTGTATTCGGTTATGGAACAAGAATTAATTATCTAGTTCAAATATAAATACGATTTAAGCTGGATGAACAGCCAAATCAGTTCGAATTAGTCTGTATTTATAGTGACAAATAAATGCAGATGCAAACTTGTTACCATTGCCTTTCAACTTAGAGGTTTGGCCTTTGGTCTCGAAGGCTAAGTCTCATTTGCCGCTTACGCTGTCTGATATTTTAAGTCCCAAAGGTAATGCAAATAGGTTTACTGTTTATTGTACCCCTGCGAAACGTGGGCATTCATGTAATTATCCTATCACCTAAGTAAAACGCAAAACAAACACGAGTCTATAGAGCATTGACACGACGTAGTATTATTGTATACAACTCTATGCTGGAGCCTTAATGGGTTAGCTGCAAGGGGCACTGCAGAGAGAAACAGAAGGGCGTCATACTGAAGCCGATGCTGTTAAGGGTGATTTCTTAGACCTAAAACGCGCGATTTTTGTTGTTGGAGAAAACAACGTTGTTTTAAGCCTAAGAAATCCGCTCTTCCGTTGTTTTCCCTCCATTTTTATGCAGTGTACCTTGTAGTTGTGCCCTCCAAAACCCATACTGGTGCCAATATGACGGCAAATGTCACTGCTCTATATACAGTGAAAATCATAAAACAAAACTAACCATGATTTTATGTAAGCTTTGTGATGGATTTATATTACATTAAGTGCAACTTAGTTACTATATTTGAGAACATACATCTATACATTTTAGGATGCCAATCCGGCTAAGTAATAATATTGAAATGCAAGCTTAATTTGTGAGCAGATGAAAATGGGTATTTGAAGGGGCCCCCTGACAAGGCAAGTCTCATAGTGACCTGGGAATGCGTAGAAATTTTAATTTTCAGAGCCAAAGTTTTGCTTCTTGTTCACAATTAAATGATGACACATGAAAGGTTAAAAACGCCCAGAAATGGGTTTAGACCCTTCCACAAGAGAACCCATTTCTAAACCCATTTCTGGGCGTTTTTAACCTTTTATGTGTCATCATTTCATTGTGAACAAGGAGCAAAACTTTGGCTCTGAAAATTAAAATTTGTATGCTATGCATTCCCAGGTCACTGTGAGACTTGCCTTGTCAGGGGGGCACCTTCAAATACCCATAATAATATTGGACAAAATTCTGTACCGCAGTATATCCTTTTTGGAAAGATTACGTACGGACAATATTTCAATATTTCAATTTTATCACGATACTGCACTCTTTTGTGTTCTACAATTATAGGCAGAGTGTTTGCTGAGAAATTTTTTAATTCTAGATTTTTGAATTTAAAACTAATGGTTAATCAAAACGATAACTATTAGCATAATTCGTCATTATTTAACATTTTTACATTTTTGCTACTTTTATAATACATCGCGGAATTGCTTTCAATAGGCAACACGAAAGCCATTAGGTAGGCTTCTGCTCTTTAAAGAAATTAAGCTTTACACATGATAATCCAGAAAGAAAATATTTACTCTTTTTGCATAACTTAGTTTCATGTTTACCTTATTTTTTTACATCTGGCATACTCTCTGAAGACCCTATGAACTGACAGTACACATCACTGTGCACCAGCTTAGCCTCCACACGAAATGTGCACTTTGTGTTAAAAAGTACACAAATTGTGCATTGCCAGTACACAAGTCATGTAAAGATTGAACTGGAACACAGTGAGATGTACTGTCAGTACACAGAGTATTCAAACTGTATGCTGTCATCATGGAAGATCAGTGGCAGATCTTTGCCAAGTTACCTAAATAACTCTGGTCATTGGATGGGAAGGGGACTCATTCAAAGACCCTGCCAGTCAGTGACTGCCAGGGTAGTGTGACAGACTACCAGGATCCTTCAATGGCAATAAGAGCCCTGGTAATCTGTCACACTAGCCTGTTCCTGGACTTTATATCGATCCCCCTGTGATGATTAGAGATTTCCAAATACAATTTCCTGGGATTGGTCCATCCTAAACCAGTTCAAAACACACTTCTTTATGAGGAGAATGAGCAAGGTCTAATGTTTGTAGAACTTCTAGCTACGAACATTAATTTGTAGAACTTCTAGCTACGAACCAGGCCATTTTTTAACATTGTAACTGCGCCTTCGCGATTGGAGCACCAGTCAGCATCATGGAGCAGTGCAGCACCAGCCCTTGCAACTCCGTTCCTCAAAGTTTAAACTCATTTTTCGTTTTCAAAAAAATAATTTTGATAAAAAATTATGATGACACGAATATGTGAATATGTGTAAACTTTTGATGGAATTCGTTCGTCACCGGTATATTTTCCGAAATTCCGAATGCCTCCAACCCTATCTAGTTTAAACACTTAGAACTAAAAACATTAGGATGGCAATGGCGCATGTCTCCAAATCATGTGTCCATTCATTTTTATTCCCATGGCACCATTACATGGTATACTCACTCCACTCAAAACCTTCTAACTGAAATGAAATAAATTTAGAATGTAAATTTCTGAAAACTAGAGTGCAAAACTGTATATGTATTCCGCCCCCCCCCCCCCCTTCTGACTGCCCTCTATCCTCCACAGAATCATGCCTTTTTTTTACTATATGGAGCACCACTTCATATTCCATAAAAAATGCCCTGATACTAACCTTAGTAATAATTAATTTAACTATTAATGTATATTAATATTAGTATCACTTAATCGAGGACACCATCCTCTAATACTTAGGATGATAACATAAAGTCAGAGTGTCATTACAGTATTGGAGATATCATGCTCCTTTGCCTGTAACTCATAGATTCGAGGGGATCCTTGATGCTTACCCTGGGGCTCTCTAATGTTTGAAAAAATAAATAATTGCTAGCAGATTTTAGCACCCACCTCTCCATTAATATAAACCATTCGTATTATATTTTTTTATTTATTTTTTTTTTTGTAAATCAAGTGCGTGGTTTTGTGTATTTGTTTGATGTGTACTTGTTTAGGCGTCATTTATTTGAGGCTCAAGTCGTAAGTAGGTTTGCGATATTTTTTTTGTAGGGATCGTGTGGTGGCACGCAGAAATTAAGAAATGGAGATATCGAGCATAGAGTTTGTGTTACTATACCCTTTCCAAGCTTTCCTGTAAATGTGAAATTTGACAGGCCTTCATCATATTCTGCTCTGGCAAAGACGTTCGGTACCATTACCAAATTATTTAAAATCAGTTGGATTTTTTTATGAAACTACATTGCTTCCACCTCTCTTGAACGGCTGGGAAACTGAATTATTTCATTGGGGATTCGCCATTTTCTGCTGAACTAAAAAGCATACTAAGCCATAAAAGTATATATTGCATTTTTTTTGTGTGTAACTTCAAAATAGATTTTTCCCTAACCTAGACCTTACTGCATATTTTTTTCTGAATAGCATTCTGACACGATTTAGTTGTTCAATTAACCTTCGAGCTTATCCCATGGACATTCAGAACTGCGTAATACAACTGTATGCAAGTAAGAACTGTATGCACTAAGTATATTGGTAACTATATTGTTATTGTACTGCTCACTGGTTAATTTAATTTTACCACACGCCATGGCTGTTTCCTGTGACGTGCATGTCACGTGACTGGGCTAGTCCAATCAGACGGCCAAACTGCCGTTGTTCTCGTTCGTCATTGGCTAACTCATGGTGACGTCACGGCAAACAGCCATTGCGCATGGTTTAGGTTAATCGTGCTGTTGTAAATATGGACCATTCATCAGACTGCACACTTACACGGTCTGGATAAATATTTATTTTTAACCCAAACAAAAGGAAAATGAAATTCTTTAAGGTAGACAGCCACTGAAAAGTAACGTATTAAACAATACACATAATGAAATTGGGAAAGTGCAATATGATTTATATTTAAAATTAAGCCAACAGACATATTATAATGCACAGATTTTTATTGCGATGCTGCAGAAGGCAAAAAAAAATGGCAGTATTTTCTTCAGAACAATTTAAAGCATCAACAACTTACATTTTCAGCCAAGACCTTGTCAAAACTGCGTCAGTAGTATGTAGAGCAGGGCTTGAATAGCCCATCTTCTACAATTTGTATGCGGAATTCTTTAAAACTGTTCATTGGTCTTATAATTTTCACCTACCTATTGCGATTTTGATGAACCACTCCCATCCTTCAGTATTACGAAGCTGGATGCCCCACATCTGTGTGAAAACATAACGTGCTGAATTCAGGTACATTAATATTGCCATTAATAACAATGTTAATATTAAAATTCATGATTCGCCAACAAGACTGGATTGAAATCCGCATTCATATTGGAGCTCATTTGCTATTTGACATCCTGCACTGTGTACTAGTAGTGATGTGTTTTTTTGACAAGGCCTAGACTGCAAATGTATTCGGATTTCGTTTAGTCTTATTATAAAAATTTCGTATATGCACTGTCTGTCCGTTTCCGTGCAAAGAGCATGCTTGACTTAAATGGTGACGTCAGTTTTGTTTTCGACGTTTAGGGCGCCCCACCGTGTCAGGATTTTGAACCATCTCTGAATTTTATTTCAGATGAGTATGGAACAGAAATGATGGCACTGGGTCACAGCAAACCTGAAAAGTACATCCAGCCTAGCGGTGCAATAACTCTGTCAGAGTTCTTTATTCCATCGATCGAAAAGGGCAAGTGTGTCGTAACTGAGGCCAGTGGTGCCAGTGAGTAGATTACCAAAATGAGTCAAGGTTACTGCTCCAAAATTGTTTTGCAGTTACCGTTTGTTGTCCGCTTGTTTTTTGACATCTTCTTTTCAGGCTGATGTTAGCTAAAATCATTATTGTAGCTCGCTTTCAGTAATGTCCCAGTTATTACATGTTTGTCCTAAAATACGTAGCTCCTTCCCCATTATTCACCTACTCAAAACAGATTTTCATACATTGGTTTTAAGCTTACAAGGAACATAGACTAAAATATTAGGTGAGTTCATTACTGGTAGTCTAATAATAGAATGTGAGCAATTCTAGAATGTGACCAATTTTAACGAGTAATTTTTCCAGATTTTAAATACATGCAATATTTCTTAATCGAAACCCCACATTCCTGCCGAAAATTATAATTATTATCCCTACTACCACAATTGCCAGTCTCGGCAGTGTCTGCGAACAAGTTGATGTCGGCCTGCAGACATAACTGCGTTTATTGCAGAGTTTACGATTACAGCAGAAAGGCAAGTTTCTGAAACTCCCGATTACATCTGGTAAGTAAGATGAGATGGCAGATTGAAGGTCAACGAATTTATTTAGTGGGCCCACCGCACTGAAATAAAATCAGGAGAGACAGTGCACATAAGTATAGATGGACTACGTAGCAGTGAACAGGGAATTTAGAGTGCAGAATCCTTCTCCAGTAGCAAGCTGTTTTGGCTGCTATAGTTACTTGCAACAATGATGCTGTCATTTGTGAATAGTTTACCAATTGTCTTGAATGGGTTTTTACCTCAGTTTTAGCCTTGCTGTGTGGGTTTTTCTTTCTATTTGTAATATTTTCACTGTGAAGAGACAGTGGTGACTTGGAAGCATTTTCTTAGCATTGCTGTTGGGAATGTGATGCATTAGATTGATAAGCGGAGCCTGGATTGTGTGAAATTTTCTTTCGAGATGTCGGTTTGGGGGAACCGATGAAATGCATGATTTTAGCATGACAGGTGCACATGATGTCACTTTTAGATCCAGTGGTAACTATGCAAAAAGACGAGTAAGAAGGACATTTTATCTGGCGTCGAAACCATCCCATGTACTCACATCAAGGAGATCATCTTCAACTTTCCTCTTTATCATTTCCCACACATCTTGTGTGGGGTTGAAGTTGGCTCCTTTTGCTGGCTACTTTAGAACACGATGAATTGGGCTCCTATCAGGGTGGAAAACATCACATCCATTCAGATGATCGTTATTAAGGATCTCTTGATTGGTGACATGTTCTAGAAATTCAACGTATTAACACCAGTTTAAATAGCCATTGATACTTTGCAAATGGCCCAATGCATTTACCTATAACAGACCCACACACATGCAGAGAACAGTCGATTGAAAACAGGTTGCTGTAGATAGCATTCCCCATAGCATTCCCCATGGCATGATGGTTAGCATGACTATCTAATACACCAGATGTCCAAGGTTCGACCTGTACGTCAGCCACCCCAAGCATTTTTGGGAAGATAATGGCTCTGTGATGTGATGAGGTGATGTCGATTATGGAATGTGAAAGAGGCTAGGAATTTCCTACTAGAATTTACTAGCAAAATTGTCCTACTCTCTTTCTGGCAATACGGCTATGGCTGGGAGTGCATCAAACTTCCAAAGTGTAGACCTTACAGGAGCAAGGTCTTGATTAGAACTGACGGTTCACTTGTCTATCTCACAGCCAGAGGTTCCGGATCAGAGCCTGACCTCAGCCATCAGTGGCACTTTCTGGAAGAGAAGCGCTTTGTGATGCCTCGTGCTGATGTTAACTGTGGCACGTAAAAGGGCCTAGGAATGTCCTACTGGAATTAACTAGTAAAATTGTCTTTCTATCCTTCTGGCAACACAGCTATGGCTAGGAGTGCATCAAACCTCCAAAGTGTGCACCTTACAGGAGCAAGGTCTTGATTAGAACTGATGGTTCACTTATCTATCTCGCAGCCAGAGGTTCCGAATCAGAGCCTAACCTCAGCCACCACTGGCACTCTCTGGAAGAGAAGCGCCCTGTGATGCCTCGTGCTGATGTTGGCTGTGGCACGTAAAAAAGCCTAGGAATGTCCTATTAGAATTAACTAGAAAAAACTGTCACTCTCGTCTCCTGGCACCATGGCTACTGCCTGCAGTATATGAAAAACAAACGTAGACTGAATCACCTGCTATTGGCCATTCCCACGGGCCTCCACGCAGGGAAAAACCAATAGCTCAGCAAAGTGAACTACACGTATGTTGAAATGCACGAACACCACGAAAATTATGCATCGTATTCTTTTTGTAAATTTCTCCATGTCAATTATTTTCCTAGGTAAACTTGTAACTTTTTTCTGCAATTTTTTTCGCATGATTTGTTTCCGCATGCCGTGGTTTATCAGTGCTATCAGATAAGAATGCGTAAATAAATAATTAACCAGGCTGCAGACTGATGTTGACTGCAGGCACTTCCTTCAGAAAAAAAACTGAAAATCTAACACAGAAATTTTGCTTAGCCATACTAAGGGCTCGAACGCACTAGGCGACCTGGTTGTCTGCATCCAATGAAAATTGTTAGTGTGTGGGGGGATTTACATAAACGGTGAGCATTCTCAGTGGCTGTAGCACGGCCAGGTCGTCTAGTGCTTTTGAGCTCTAAGCAAGCTCGACTGCCAGTAAACGACAACCTTATTTTTATTCAGCATAGCCAGTCAACTAATGTGGCATTAGGTGAATTGGGTTGTAATCTACTTGTATTTTTTTTTAATCCAATGAGATGTCTTAGATGAAGTAAATGTAGAACAGAGGGTGATAAAACCTATGATCCATAGGTCTTTCGTATAGCAACTGAAACCGAAAATCCAACCCAGGATTTTTTTTCATATTGAAAGTAGGAGGGTCGAATTTTCCATCACAACGAATGATTATAAAACTGGCCTGCCATATTTTATAAGTTGTCCTGGACACTAGACGTGTTGTAATAATGAGTATTATTCATTAAACCTCTAGCAATAAACCGTATTACGTAAAGTGCTAGACATTGAAATTTGAACGCAACATTGTAATGCAATTATTCACGCAGTTCTCTTTCCTGGTTCGAATAAGGCAATGTGCAATGCAACAATGCTGAGAATCCAACTATAGACAACACTGATGCTTGAGTGGTAACGATGCATTCAGATTTCAGTGGCCAATATTGTAGATTTCGAGCAAACAGACTATACTAGAAGAACAGAAAGTGCCAATTATATCCAAACCCACACAACAGTCACCCAGCAAAATATTCGCTTTCTTTTGCAAAATTACTCAATGCTAAAACACAAAAACCTAAGTATGAGCATGCATGATTAAATCAAGTCCTAATTACAACGAACCAACATTAAATGGATAAACTTACCCAGTCCATTAGGATCAAAGTCCAGCACAAACATACAATCCATTTGGAATGAAGTCAAGCGTGCATATGATAACCCTTTACGAATTTAAGGTTCACCAAATTCACAAAAGTGTATCGTATTTATGTGCTGCACGTCATTTCATGTGGAATTAGTGCACTTGTTTTAAATGTTGGTTAGTTTTTAGGGTTTTACAGTGCACATTCTCAGAGATTTTTGTGTTTTAGCAAAACTACAGCGAAACTTTTGCTTGTGAACTGCTCCGTGGGTTTGGATGCAGTCGTTGCAGTCTGTTCTTGTGCAACTCTCCCCACATGTTAGGGGTATTACACAAGCCCATTAACATTGCCATTATTCATGTTCGTATTTATTTTCTATTCAGGTGTACCTTGCATGGATCTTCGAATCAAGTTCATTCGGCGGATTGCCTACCATTTTATGACGTTGTATTCTCCTTCCTGTTTCATTGTCATTCTGTCATGGATATCATTCTGGATACCCGTTGATGCTGTACCTGCTCGAATTGCTCTTGGTCTCACATCCCTCCTCACTTTGGCTACTCGCCTCGACCAAGCTCAAGCCAATTTGCCACCCGTCTCTTACGTCAAAGCCATTGATGTTTGGATGTTCACGTGTATCTCCATGGTTTCTGTGTCCCTGTTGGAATTTGCAGTATCCAATTATCTGTTTAGGAAAAGTAATAGAAACCAAATTGCAGCTACCCAGAAACCTAAAATCACGGCGTCCAGCCAGGTGCGTAAACAAGTACTGTTTTCTACAAGTCGAAATTCCGAGAAATTCCTCCGGGGTGACCTTATCCTCACTTACCAAATTTTAAACCACCTTATTGACGTCCAGGCAGCCGACTTTTTTTGTCTCTCTCACACTTTGACCAGGGGGCATTCCCTCAAATTCTGTGGAAGTGTCTCCTCTGGTAATGTTCGGCACCGGTTTTTCTCAGAACGCGTGGTCGAGGCTTGGAATGCCCTTCCTGTTTCGGTTGTTCTTTCCACCTCGCTTGATGCTTTCAAAAGTAGGCTGGACCGTTTTCTTGCTTATGCTTTTCCTGGTGGTTGGTCCTTGGTTTGGGTGTGTGAGTGTGGGTTTGGGGGGGAGGGGGGGTGGGTGCTTCTTGGCTTTTGCTTGCACCGTCGGGTTCTCTATTCTATTCTATTCTATTCTACTACATTAAAATTGTAAATGTCTTGGTAAATATTTAATTTTTAAATGAACAACCAGACGCAACAAAATCAATACAACCTCAACTGGTTCTGAAATCAACACAATCTTTCAAACTGCATGCCGTTAATAAGGGTTGTTTGCTTATTGAAAGGCAATTTTTGAAATATTTACTTTGCATCTCAATTCTTGGCCTATTTTACTCTACTAAACGCAAAAAAAAATCGACTGGCATGTAAAACTTTACTCAATAGATCACGATTTTGTACTTAGCATTTTTTTTAAACCTTTAACGCCAGTGTCTGCGTAAACTTAGTTTTTATGGTAGTGTTAATTTTCTAAGTCTATTGGGTCTGTGTTTCAAGGAAATAAAAGACGAGAACAGTATCTTTATAATAATCTCGGAGGCCGGCTAAAAGGAAGGCTAAAAGGAAAACCACTTCTTCCCTCCTCGCGCCCGCATTGAAAATACACTCTCCCACGCTACCAGGAAGCAGGCATGAGTGGTCGATCAATCTGACCAGTCGTCGGGAAGAGTGCCGGAAAAATGTTCCGGAAAAATGTCCCGGGAAATGTGTCCGTAAACTTGATTCATGACCGGCCCTGTGCATAGCATGGGCTTCCTCTAGTTATTTATAATATGACACTTTTTTAGATACACTTAGCACATGACACAATAGAAATACACTACCAATGGAGCGTTATGATCTATGATTTGACACTTCTGAACAATGTTGTGTCTTTGGAACTAATTTGCCCCTCCCAAGGTAAACACATAGGAACAAATGGATCACCTTCCATTCCCTATACATTCACAA
>JAHWFP010139685.1:22884-43220 GCA_023313725.1 Lithobius niger
CTTTTACACGAATTAGTGCGACGCTGATGGCTTACATGTCTTTTTCTAATATCTGTTCCTTTAGGGCTTTAAGTTTTTTTAAGGCTTACATCCGTATTTTATACGCTTTAGCGTTTTTTAATACTAATATCCATTTTTTTTTGTTTCAGCAAGAATTACACAGAAAAGAATACTGTAATCTCCTTAAAATTCTTCATACCTATGTTTTAAGCTGTAAAACTTGAGCATCGGTTCGTTGGTTCGATTTTCAGATGTAGTACAGCTGTTACGGGCCAGAATTAGGGGTAATTATGAACATCGAACTAAAAGCCATGAAATTTGTTACACAGGTCTATTCTTATCTAATAAATCGAGCTAGTTATGGAATCTCTCTAGATACCCCCTAAGGTCCCTTTCTGTCCCCTTGCCACACTCACGTGTATACTACTATGAATTTTGGTGCACCAATCACCCATAGGAGCGGAAATTGAACCAGCCATGGATCCCCATAAAAATACCACCAAAGCCTCCCCCAGCATCCCCCCCCCCCCTCCTGTGCACCCCATGAAACATCAATGACCAACAAATTTTGCTGATGGTGCTAAAACGTGAATTGGTACACAAGTCATTCTTAGTAGTACAAAGCGAACTAAAATTTGTTGATTAACAACCTCATGGAGAGGACACAGGGAAGCACTGGGGGTGGGCGTATCTCGTGGGGTTCCATACGTAGTTCGATTTCCACTGCTACAATGTATGTTTTTAGTACGTTCAGCAAGAATTTGTTGGTCATTGAAGCTTCATGGGGTGCACATGAGGGGGCTGGAGGAGGCTTGGTGGTATTTCATGAGGATCCGTGGCTGGTTCAATTCCTACTATTAGAAATAATTGGTGTACCAAAATGCACGCTTTCAGTACGATCAACAAGAATTTTTCGGGTATTAACCTCGTGGAGTGGAAATAGGGGGAAGCACTAAGGAGGATTTCGCAGAAGTTCCATAGCTAGTTTGATTTCTACTGCTAACAATGACTTCTTTACCAAATTTCATTCTTTTAGCACTATTGTGCAAGAAATTGTTGGTCAGGTCTCATGGAGGGAGCACGGGGTGGGGGGGGGGGGGGCCACCCTGGGGGCCTTGTATATTATCTCGAGGGGGTTCCATAGATAGTTCAACTTGTACTATATGAATGACTTGTGTACCACAATTCAAACGTTTAGTCCGATCTGCAATCATTTGTGGGTCAACCATCAGATAGGGGGCACAGGGCAGCGCTAGGTGGCCCCTTGGGATATTTCGTAGGAGTTCCACGCTTGGTTTGATTTGTAATGCTAAAAATGACATGTGTGCCAAGTGTCATGCTTTTAGCTCGATCTGCGAGAATTTGTTGATCAAATCTCCATGAGGACGCTGGGGGCCGTTTGGAGGTTCTATGGCTTGTTCGACTTCTACTGCTTAGAATGACTTGTGTATCAAATTTCAAGCTTTTAGCAAAAATTTGCGGATCAAACATCAGTGAGAGGGCACAGGGGGGCATGGGTCCCCTTTGGGGGTTTTTTATGGGGGTTCCACGGCTGACTCGATTTATGCTGCTAAGAATGACTTGTGCACCAAATTTCATGTTTTTAGCTTGATCTATAAGAATTTGTTGCCCAAGCCCCTGGGCGGAGGCACGGGGGGAAAGGGGGGGGCTGGGGAGGCGTGAAGGCGCTTAAGTAACTTGAGGGTATTTCATGGGGGGTCCATGGCTGGTTCGATTTTTACTGTAAAGAAAGACTTTTGTACCAAATTTCATGTTTTTAGCTCGATTTGCAAGAATTTGTTACTCCACTTAATGATTCCTGCCCAGTGCTCTGTAATAATACTTGGTCTGCCGAAGAGAATACAAGTCGGGATAAAAGGAGGAGGGGAGAGGATTGGCGGAAAGGGGGAGTGTTACACAAACAAAAATCTACTGTTGCAGTGAACGATCAGGCAGCACCGAGCAAATACTGGGAAACAACCACGGGTGAAACAAATCCCTGGGCGAAGCCGGGTACGATGCTAGTATGCTGATAAAACAGAAGAACGTTGTTATGCAGCGCATAGCTTGCAAGTTGTATGTTACTCATTTCGGTCGTCAACACCTCCACAATATCATCAGTGGAATGAAAAGTTTTATAATCTTTTCAGGATAGAAATCGAAGTTTCACCCAAGAAGGAAGTTTGATACGCATTTAGATTAAAACTTGTCTATATTTTACGTTAATACAATCCATCCCATATTAAAACGCTTTCAACTTGCCTGGTGCCTGCTGTTGCAACTTACCCAAACCCACCATTTTGATAATAACACAAGCTTTCACCCAAACAATTACAATGTAATTAATAAACAAAAACGGAACGTTAAATGTTTAGAGTAAGGGTCTAAAAGTCAAAACCTAGAAGGAACACGGACAAGCTTTGACAGTAAGGGTCTAGGTATAAAATTTTGTAAGAGGCTGGTAAGCATTAGACCCTTACTACCCGGTGGTTAACTTAGGTCTACTCTATTCGGACAGAATGTGTATGAACGGTTGTATCAGGTTTCTTTGTTCTTAGAATATTGTTATAGAACTTTAAGAACACAATTTTCTTGTGAAGTTTGGCATTTTGTCTTTGATGCTTTAGAATTTTTTATTACATTTCGTAGATTTACGGTGGAGGATAACCAGTAATGCTCTCTGCTGAGAATACCCTACCATGTTACTAAATGGACAAATAGTTTTCAACATAAAACAAAGCAGCAAACGTATACCAACCACTGGATCATCACATGGGTCTTTGTAGGAAGATTTCCAGTTTTTCGTCAAAATGTATTTATTTCTGACCACCGGGCAGTAAGGGTCTAATGCTTACCAGCCTCTTACAAAATTTTATACCTAGACCCTTACTGTCAAAGCTTGTCCGTGTTCCTTCTAGGTTTTGACTTTTAGACCCTTACTCTAAACATTTAACGTTCCGTTTTTGTTTATTAATTCGTGTTACTTTTAGAATTGCAGCTAAACTGTAAAACAGTGCAGTTGACGGTCCAAATTTAAAGTTTAACACAGAAACCCTAGGCTGACTCTTACTAACACTGTTAATAATTGAAACAAATCCTTTAATCTTCAGTCTTGCAGCTGGCGTTTGCAAATTGGCATTGTTGCATAATAACAATGTTTAAAACAATGTAAAACAATCAATCTAGTCGTTTAGAGCTCCGTAACCCCTGAACCACTTGACCAATTAGAAAAGGCCTTATGGAGAGGGCACATCTCCACAGCAATACCTATAAAATGAGCAAAGAACCAGCTTTATAGGACAAATGGTTTGACCTGTAGAGAGGACAGACGAAAGTATCCCCAGAACAACAACAACAAGCAGAACAAGAAGTTGTCTATTTGGCCCCTCTCTGTATCTCTCTGTAGTTGGCTCGACCGAATTTCACAATTTTTGGACTGCAAACAGGCTTTAACTAGTCAAGGCTAGATTCCAAATTTGGTTTAAAGATGTTTACTTTTGACGGAGTTATAAGCTCTCAAAGTTGAGAATTTAACACAGAGATCCTAGGTCGACCCTTACTAACACTGGCTATCGCCAGTGTTAATTAGTCATGAAATACGGTATCTACTATCATTGCTAAAACAATTTCTTCTAGGTAGCAGAGGGTTTTCCTCAACCTTCAGATGGCTTTGCTGCGTCTCATTCTGGAATATGTAATCGATCTATGGCAGCTGCATCGCATTAAGCACCTTTACGCACTGGAAAGGATTCAACGATGTATCACGAAGACCTTTAGATGTTGGACTGTCGTATGAACAATGACGACATAACCTTACGATTCCACCTCTGTGGTGGGGATACTCAGGAGCTGGGGTTATTGCCCTCTTCAAGATATTTTTGCACGGGTTTTGGAGGAGAGTACTCGAAACAAGAATTAAACTACGTGTTGTTATGGATAAAAGGGGTCACGCCAAGAAACTGCAACACTTATCATTCTCATGAGTGAGAACGACAAATTTTTTTTACGGAGTAATTTCCATCTGGAACACTTTTGCCAGAATTTGTGGTCAAGTCATCGAGTGTTAATAATTTTAACAATTCTGCCAATAATTTTCAGAGCCACTAGGAGGTTATAACATTTTTCTAGGGCTTGTATTGTATCGTGGTGGGATCCTGGTGGGACTTCGATTCTTGGTGTAGTTTCTTTAAGCAGGTATTTATGTTTCTTTTTCTCCCCAAGGATTTTGGTTATGCCCATTTGGGGCGAGTTAGGCCGTGAAAAGAAATAAGTTTGTTTCTCGGGTATTTTCATTCAAAAAGTAAACAGGCCACCAGGCTTTTTATTTTATTTTTTATTTTATTGGAAGTAACTCAAGTCTTACTTTCAACTGTTCAAAACACTTGCATTTTAATTTTACGGAAAAACTTGCAAAACACTTAATTTTACGGAGCTGAACGTGGTTAATTTAGGCTAAATAATACTTATTTTCAGCTAACTGAATTGCTTTTCCTTGTAACGGTAATAAATTTAGCTTGAACTAGCAAATAAAAAACATCGACAAGGGGCAAATTTGACCACCAGGCAGGGCACGAGAAACAACTAATTTTTTTTTCGTAGCCCTAACTGGTTTAAAGCTAAGACAAAGAGTGTGAGACAAACACAGTAGTTACCTTTTTATTTCTTAAAAAAAAAACCTTCCAACAGTTTTTAATCTCTTTTGTATTTAAGTATAAAATATATAATCCCCTCTAAAAGATCTGCTTCTGAGAAAAATATCTCAAAACAAAAGCAGTATATTTTTAAGAATATAAGCTATCCAACAACCAGTAAAATAAATAACAATACAATTATGAGATTAAAATCTTTAAAAAAAATACCCATTACGATGTTTGCTGTAGGAACATTTCACGTATAACATTTTTACCATTATGTTGCAAACAATTTAATACAGTAGTCTTTCAAGATAATTTACCTATCTTGTCAACTGCAACACTGCTTTCATGCAATAGGGAAAAGCTGTTCGTGTCCACAGAAGAAGTTAACAAAAGTTAAAACAATAGCAATAAAAATTAAAAATGCAAATAAAATTTGGAGGACAAAAATTACCTCCGAGCTAGTATAACGTTATCCAGTGGCTTAAATCAGATCAACACTCGCAGCAAAGAGGTTTCTTTTTTACCATACACAAATAAATAAATACCACAAATCACCAAGTTAACGCTCATGCTCATGCATACTTTATTTTTATTTTCTTAATTTTTGCCTAGGTCCTCCAACGGTCTCTTTTCCCATTTGTTCTAGTCAACCTTGCGTTGAGTCGGATCGGTAACTGGAAGTACCAATTAAGTAGGTAAGGGTCGGTTTCATTTTTTTTTGACTTCGGTTTCGATACCGGTTTTCGCCACCCTCCACCCCAATCAGATATTTCTAGTTTTCTCTTGTAACAGTAGTAGTAGTAGCTTCTGACCCGCTCCTGCTTTCAGTTTCGACAGCAACGTAGACCATGATATTATTTTCCTCTACTATTTTCTTTTTAAATTACTAAGAGCTTTGCTGTCAATTATACGTAGAAAATTATAATTAATTAAAAAATTCAAAAAACAAATCATCTTTTATTTATCGAACATCGTACGAAAAACCAACAAAATCCGAATCGGTTTCGGTTACCGATACTGACCCGTCCCTACTATTAAGTCGGTATTTACTTCTTTGAATACAAGAAAGTAAAACTCATAACGCCCTCTTTAACTGTGAAGCTCAATTTCTCGCAGTCTTTCTAAGAACTATGTCAGCGTAATCCCCCAAAATTCACAAATGCCCAGACGGCATTAACTCGGGGATTTATGGCAAATGCTCGGGTTAAGATAACGAGTGAAAAATATTTTCAATCAGTTCAAGAATTAAATATAAGAAAATAAACTTTCTTTCTTTGAATATAGCAAAGGTTCTTTTTTAAGTTGGAAAAAGAAACTAACTGTAGTTATATTAATGCCAAGTACGCTACATATTAAAATACATATTTTTGGAACAATTATTTTCGCATGAATCTGTCACACTACACAAACAAAAAACAAAATTGTAAGCTGAACCTTTAAAACATGTGTGTCTAGCACTACGTTAGTGTAGCAGCATTAATTCTCAGCCTCTATCAGCGCTGAACTGAATTCTTTTATTGTTAGATTGTCTCTTTCTTCCACCTGATTTTTTTTTTGGGGGGGGGGGGGGGCTACGGCATTGTTATTTACAGTTAAATCATTAGACTGATGAAACAAGAATAACAAACCAATGAAAAAATACTATTGACATTATTACCTACTACCACAAGACAACTGCATTCAGGAACAACGCTAGAATCACTTCAGTGCGGAGGCGGCAGTGGGGCAGCAATTTTAGCCATTAGGGCGAACCGAAAAATGCTACTTTTGCAGTCCCCCCTCCAAAAAAAAAGAATAAAAGTAAAAATAACACTCTTGCAATTCTTTCTCACGCCAAACGTTCTTAACTGTTTTCTACACCATTTTTTTTATATTTATAAAACCAGCTGAAAAAAGATGATTTCACAACTCTCACAGTAAAACCTGGGCTCTATTGATGTGACCTAAGTCCTCTATTCCTGTCGCTGTGAAACAAACTAACGTAGTTTTCTTAATACGTTACCAGAATTTTCTTCGTTCATACGTCTGATTTTGATCTGATGGTGGGGGGGAGGGGGGACACGACCAAAAATTTAGGGGGCCGAGCGCCCCCTTAGCGTCGTCCCTGACTGCATTGCTTAATTAGTTGCTGATGGAATTGTTACAATCAAGGTTTCTTTTTGTGATGTAAACTTGAATTATATAGGTTACATGAATAGTGAACAAAATTAATCGCCTCTCGTACAAAACTTCAACAATTCAGAAAAAAAAGGGTGACTGGAACTAGGGAAAGATCTGCTGATTCTTCTTTTTTGATTTCAAAAGCAGGATGTAACAAAGTTAAAGCTTTTCCTGCGGTAACTTTTGTGTAACATACTTGTTACATAAACACACTTTAGTTCTTGTGCTTTTGCATTTTATAAAACAGTAAAAATTTCATATAACAATTAGCAGCATGGTATAATATATTTGCATTACAAACAAAAGCTTTTGAAATTACATGTGGTAACTGTTAAACACTTGCTACAAATATTCTTCTATGGTACCATAACATAGTCTTTTGTACAAACTGCAGTTAACGTTACAAAGAATTGTTGTCTCCCCATTACTCAAACTTGCTCATGTAGGAAAAGCTATTCACGCAATTTTATTTTTATAAGCTATCATTTGCGCATGTATTCAATAACCAACTACATAGTAAAGATTAGTATTCGTACACATCTATCACACTAAATTACAAATCACAAGTCTTCGTTGTAAATTCGTCATAGATCTCCAGTATTGGGTAACACTCACCACAGAAGGAATAGTTTTTAGGTAAACTGGATTATGTAATAATACTGGTTACAAAATATACACCTTTATTTGTATTGAAAGAGTAATATCTTCAACATAAAAAGCGGAACGACAAAGATCAAGACATCTACATAACTGGACTATAAACCATAGATATGACACCATAGTTGCACGAGTTTTGTATCTGACGACCACCTTTTGCTGGTGGGCCAGTGGAAAAAAAGACTGACGTAAGACACTCTACAAGGTAATTAAAGCACTGCTTAAGGTCAACAGTATAGTACCGTAGCGATAATTTCAAAATTATCGAAGGTTATCAGCTGCACATTACCAGTACATACCTAAGAAAAGGGTCATTTGAAGGACTAGTCATACATTTATTGAATATACTAATAAAATTTTGATAGTGGTGTTCAACTCTACAACATGGCCCAAGACTAGACCATATAAGAGAGAGAATAGCTGCTAATCTCACATGCCACCCCGTGACAGTACCGTTAAGGAGAAATACCGACATTCACCACTCCTCAGTTTACCTGCCCT
Organism: Lithobius niger; assembly: GCA_023313725.1. Classification (NCBI taxonomy): domain Eukaryota; kingdom Metazoa; phylum Arthropoda; class Chilopoda; order Lithobiomorpha; family Lithobiidae; genus Lithobius; species Lithobius niger. Next base: position 30,840 of record JAHWFP010139685.1, read on the forward strand.
CCTAATAATAATAAATCAACCTGCGGAATATTATTAAATCCACACAAAATGAAATCCCTTTAAAGTATATCTTTCCATTAAAATCACATCATTAGTCAGAGACCTGAGACTGTTTTGCTAACTAAGATGATTACAATAACGTATTATCACAGACTGCAGCAGCCAAAACTGAAAACACTTCCACATACCAACAAGTTAATTAGGTTACTCCGTACACCCACTTCCTGTAGTGATTGTCGCCGCTCGCTTAACAAAACCAACTTATAAGCGTATTGGTAAAGTTTACAATTCAGTTTTCTTGGATTTTTTCTTTCGCTCTGTTCGGTTGTCAACTTCCACAGCCTCCTCCGCTTTATCTACAGCTGCCTTCACCGCATCAAAAATTGCCTGAACGGTTGTTCGAGGTCCCCATGCATGGAGCACCTTTCCCTTATCGTCGACCAGGTACTTCCAGAAGTTCCAGTCAGGAGCTTGATTAGTTTGTTCTGGTAAAAAATTTAAAAAAATTCATTAACAACACACCCCTTGACAAAATATCTCATCAGGGTTCAAATTTCAAAATGCAACCCAGTCTGCTCTTGGCACCTTCATTACTCTTCAAGTATTTTGTGGTTGAAGGGATAAGGATTAAAAAATTGTAATCTTAACAGTGACGATAAAACCACAATGGCATCAAATGGAACAACGATTTAATTTTCGACAAAATATTACTTTTTTGTCTTGTTCACAATACAAGTATAAAAAACACATAAAAAACCCACGAATGGGTGGGCACATCAATCAAGAACCGCCATGTTGGATCTTTGGTCAACTAAGTTCTAAGTTCATACTAAGTTCACTACATCAATTTCAGAAGTGGAAAGGTTGTTTTCATTGTTTGGATTAGTGCAATCCAAACTTCGATATCTTTTAGGCGTGGACAAAGCCAAATTAGTAGTATTTTTGTGTATATCTGTGAATCAAAAACGTTATAGAAAACCTAAGTCTGTTAGCAGTTAGCAAATGACAAGATATAATTAATGGAGAAAAATTGAACATATTTTGAGTACGAAAGCCTACTAAGTTCCCATAATTACTGTTGAAGCTATTGAGAATGAAGCCTAGTTAGTTGTCATATAGGCTAGTTACTCATGTAGAAGCTAATTTGAGTGTGAAACAACGGCCTAGTAGTAGTACTAAGTTAAATGATTTTTATCTTCAAAAAATGCACACTTTCAAAACTGGAGATACTTGCGTATCTGCTACTTTTCGACAATTTATAGGCATAATTAGGGTAGTTTTTAAACTCGTGCTACATCTTTTGTTTACATCATCTGCTTTCAAGTCCAAAAACGAACGCTAGCTTGCCTCCGACATTTATTGGGCCGTTCTCCATCAGCGTTCTCGTAATTACTAAGTTGTCATAATTTTTGTTAAATCTATTTTTATATCTCGAGTATAAAATAACAGCCTATTAGGCTTTGTTTATGGACCGCGCGCAACGTCTAGAGAGGACGCGTGGCGCGGCGTTTGAAAGAAATTTTGCTACTTCTCCGCGTCCGCTTGTTTGTTTACGTCAAAAGCTCACGCGGGAAGGCACGAGCAAATCGTTCATCCCGCGCGCGGTTCCCCGATCTGTTTAAGTTAGAAAAAAGCCGCGCACCGCGTACGCGGGCCCCGGGAGCTAGGTCTGTTGAGTTGCACTCTGGGATAGGAAAATGGCGGACCACGTTTTGCCGCTTACGAGCGGCCACTTCGCTGGTTTCCGTGATGCAAAAGCCTGCCCGTAATTTAATAATTGGCACGTATTTGTTCTAATACAACAACCGCCAAGCTTCTCGTGCTGTTATATTGTGTGGCTTGCGCCACATTGTACTGATTCGCATACCGTCGTATATTGTCGAGTGAGCATCGCATTTCTCTTTAAGCTTCCGCTCAAAACGGCCATAAACATAAACGCGATTTGGAGCTCGCGGGCCGCGGAGACAACAGCCAACACGCGGCTGGGCGAACTGCTTTTTTTTCTTCACCGCGTAAGCTTTCGGCGTCCGCTTAGTCGTTGGGTTTTCTCCATGAACCAGGCCATTAAAAAAAAAAAGAGTATTTTGCCGGCCCTCCTGCCAGGCCGGCTGAAAATTGTTTCTATTGCCTAATAGGAAATATACAATACCTGTGAATTTTTAGCATTCTTTCCCGAAGTATGCTTTACCCTAGAGGATCGAAAAGAAGACTGGCGGCCAGCTCCGTAACCCTCACTGCGCATGCGCGTGCGTGCAGTGCCTCCATATAGACAATGACTCGGGTCGATTGTCATCCATTTTCCTCCTGATTTGTCAGGTGGTGACTCAAGAGGGGAGGTAGGGCGGGTAAAGGTATTGTATATTTCCTATTAGGCAATAGAAACAATTTTCAGCCGGCCTGGCAGGAGGGCCGGCAAAATACTCTTTCTATTGCCGTTCGGAAATATACAATACCTGTGAATTTTTAGCATTCATCCAGACCTTGTCAACGCAGGGGGCGGGCACCCTCTGACAGGACGCCCTAGGGTTACGAGCTGGTTGATGAAGGTTGTTCACCCCGTGGCAGAACCGGGAAGTAAGAATTGAAGGTTGGGTGGTGGTTCGGAAAAAGGTGAACAGGATTGAAGAGACCTTGGGGTGGTGAGGGTTAGGGTCGATTACTTGACTTGGAGTCTTAATGTTGGATGCAGTCGTGAGGTAGGTTTCTTCTTAGTTAAAGAAAGATGATGATGCACACTGATGGTCTTGGAATTTTGAGGTTTGTTTGACGGATGTCCAAGTAAGCAGAGAGTGAAGTTAGGTTGTTGCGGTTGAAGCTAACTACGAGTATGAATTCACGTTATGGGAGACAGTTAAACACACACAACTTATTTTATTTTTGAGGATTGTTGTTGGAACAAGGGTTTTCCAGGGTGGGCATGTAGGTACACTTTGAAGAAGCTTTGTTCCGAGCCAAACTGCAAAGTCCAGGTAGATGTTGGGAAGCAGGTGATTTAGTTCACAGTATTTCTTGGAAAAAAGAAGAAGGCGTATACTTTGGCGCGGAACGACAGGTTGCGCAGGGTAGGTGACGTGTTCTAATGTCAGAAATTTTAACCATGTTTGGTGTAGCAGGCACAAAAGTTTCACTGTTGTCGGATTGCCAAATCTGTCGTGAAACGAAAGTTTCTTCTGGTAAGGCGCGGTTTCCGTCAATCCACAAAACCGTTGTCTTGTCGTGGGAGTCAGGTATGGGTGGTGGCCTGATTAGAGGTATTGTGGGGCACAACAATGGTTGGTTTGGTTTGGTGGATGTTGGAATCTGATTTCTTGATGAAAAATAGGGTGTTATAGTTTTTGTTGCAGATCTCCTTCGTTTCGGGTGACGTGGATCTTTGGCTATGACTTTGGGGTTTCGAGATGGTACAGAAGGTCTTGGAGAAAAACTGTAGGCCGGACGTCTGGATGATGACAAGATGCAGCGTGTGAGGAGCCAATTTCGTTGCGTGGAGCGTGGAAACGGAGAGATTTTCTTTTGAGCAATATTCACTTGATCTAGTGTGAGGCGCAACCTGGCAAGCTTTTGCTTAAGTTTGTGATTTTCGGCCGAGATTCGTTTTTCGGATTCGGCCAACTTGGAGAAGTTGTTGGTGAGTTTTTGCACAAGGTCAGATATGGGCTGAATGTTGCAATGAAGTTGTACTACGCATTTCATTGGTAGGTGAAGATTCTTTTTCACTTGTTTTTGTGAAGATTTTTTTTCACTTGTTTTTTTTCACTTGATTTCACGAGAAATCAAGTTGATCAGCTTGGGTTTCGTCCGAAATTTCAGGGTGGTAGAGCCCAAATGGTAGGAAAAGTGAGTTCGATGTGGTGACAGTTGTCCGGACATTTTCTTCGTTTTCCGGAAGCTTGGGTTGATGGGTTAACATGTGTGCAGATTGGCCTGTGGGTTTGAGAAGGTTTGGCGTTGATGCGGGTTGTGGGGTGGAGTCACGAGTTGATGGCTTTGATGATGTAGATGGAGAAGAATTCGACGAGAAAGTGGCTGAGGCTGATGATGAAGAACTCAATGCGTTTTCGGGTTTGGAGGTGATTGGAGAGCTTGATCCTGTTGTTGGCAGCTTAGGTTCCTCGTGACTTGACCCAATTGTTGACAGTTTAGGGTGTATATTTGACTCACTGGTTGTGGTGAGAGTACATGGGTTAGGTTCAGTGCACTGTGGTTTGAGAAGCGATTTTCCAAGCGTGGGGGGGACAATAGCAGTTGATTTGACTCCAGATTTCAGCTTGTTCTCAATTTTCTTCTCGTTTTGTTTTTGAAGGCGTTTCCGTGAGGCAAGGTGCTTGCTTTGAATTAACACCCAAGTGTCTCTATCTAATGTAGCACATACAGTACATTTGCGTAAATAATAATCACAGGTTTGGTGATATTGACATGCTGGGTGTGGATTCGAATCTTTTCTTCTTAGAGGTAATAGCGAGGCAATTGCAGATCGCCGGATCTATTAAACTCACGTGGGGGGGCTGAAAGATCGTTGCAAAACCCGGGCGAGAGGATCCACCTCGTTGTTTTGGTCCCATTTTGAGTGGCTCCGGTTTACATGTCACGTAAAAAATGGCGGATGAGTTTTCCCGCTTTTCCTCCGTCAAGGGAATTGTGGGGTAGGGAAATAGCGCACCATATGGGAAAATTCGGAACTGTAATAAGAAGCATGAAGCTTGCTTAAGGGTTGCACCGGAGTGTTGTTAGTCGTTTGTCGGTGTGATGCGAACTAGTCGGCGTTGGCAGCCATTCAGGCTGACGCCTGTTGGGGACCATGTAAAAAGAAAAGGGGTGAAACGGATTATAGGTTCCTCCTTGATGTTTGTTGTTTTATTATTATTATTATTTTTTTTTTTTTATTAAAATGGTTTTGGGATCGGGATCCGGTTTGTTATGAAGAAAAGTTTGCTTCGGGCGTTCACGTGTGAAATCCCACAGATGGTTCGCACTGTTGAAGTGTCGGGCATGCAAATTTGCTGGTCGTCTAAAAGTTTCGCAGCTGCAGAACGACGAGAGTAGTTGTTAAGAGTTGATTTGATTGTTGTGGGTGCAGAATCAAGATCAGTGGTTGAAATGTGGGTTTGAAATTGCAATGAGACGTACTGAACTTGTTTGATGGATTGTCCCAAAGTGCTGTTATTTGTAAACTGGTACAATGCCATCCAGTCGGGTTTGACAGCCGTTGAGGCTGATGCCGGTTGACGTCCGTGGAAAGAAAAGGAGTGAAACTGACTGTGGGTTCCTCCGTTATGATGATGTTTTTTTTTTTTTTGGATAAGATGGTTTTGGGATTGAGATGCGGCTTCCGATGAAGAAAAATTTGCTTTGCACGTTCGTGTGTGAGATTTCGCACATGGTTCACATTGTTGAAATGTCAGGCATGCGAATTGGTTGTTCGTCTAAAAGTTCCATAGTTGCAGGATGACGAGAGTGGTTGTTGAGAGCTGAGTTAACTGTTGCCATCCAGTCGGCGTTTGACAGCCGTTGGGGCTGACGCCGGTTGAAGGTTGACGAATCGAGATCAGTGGCTTGAATAGTAATGGAATGTGTTGGGTGGTGGCGTTGATTCTTTCTTTTTTTTTTGCTTCGGATTGATTGGAGAAAGATACACTAGGCGAGTGGGGCTTTAGTGGGATGATGCAGACGTGTTCGTGTTCTAATCCTGCGTGTGAGAGCGGCTAGTGTGTTGACGTAAAGTTGGAATGGGCGCTAGTTGACTCGTTCATGAAAACACGGATCGCACGATCCATAAAAACGTGAACATGGACGGTCCGGATTCTTGGGAGAGTGAGAGGTCAAGTCGAGAGGAGGTTCAGATGAGGAACGGTGAAATTTTGAAGAAGACGATCGATAGGAAGGTTTTGTTTTCTTATTCTTCTTTGTTGGATTGTGAATGTTTTCGTGAAGGATTGGCAACAATATTCAAGATCAGCAGACGATGGATTGCGAGGCTTTTTGGAAGAAGCACTTTCGGTCGGCATTCCGGTGGATTGGGCCATGGTGCAATCCGCTTGAACGACAGAGGCAATCCGAGAAATGTGAAAAGATGGATTGGAGACGGATTGGCCATCTTGGATGATTCGTTGTAGCTGGAGGGACGTGACGAGATGGCTTGATCTTTATTATCCTTTTTATTCACTTTCCTTCGTATGTTGTTTCCTTCTTGGGGAAGTGTGTTGATAAAATCAGCCCCATGGTGAGGTAGAAAGGCGGCGTGACGGACTGACTCGGAGTAGTAGGCAATCCAAAAATGAGAAATGGATTGATAGAAACAGGATCGACGGTCTTCGACTTGAGTAATAAGGGGCGAAGCCGTCTAGAGCAGCGATGGGCACAAGATGGCATATAACTTGACGTCGAAAGAAAATGCTTGGCGGAGTTCACGGATTGTACGATCTACCCGAGATTGGTTCGGTCGTCGTATAAGTGGGTTGGTGGTCGGTGACGAGAATTGAGACATTGTTCAATCCGCTTCGTGCAACAGCCGTAAATCGAGGTCGTGATCGACGGGCGCCGGAAAAGGAGACGAGTCAAACGCAGTTTTACAGGATCGATCAGAAAACGGGATACAAATAGTGAAATGAAGAATCATCTGAAAAGGTAGTGAAAGAAGAATTAGGTACGAAAAATGGGATCGAGAGGTCCGAAGGAGCGTGCGCTGTAGAGGAAAATGGATGACAATCGACCCGAGTCATTGTCTATATGGAGGCACTGCACACACGTGCATGCGCAGTGAGGGTTACGGAGCTGGCCGCCAGTCTTCTTTTCGAACCTCTAGGGTAAAGCATACTTCGGGAAAGAATGCTAAAAAATCACAGGTATTGTATATTTCCGTACGGCAATAGAAAGTTGTTTCTCAGGCATCGCCGCACCGCCTAAAAGCTGCCGCACGGACCTTTTTTTTTCATTTTCCTTGCTATTTACTGCAGCGTTTGCAACAAAATATGATTACGAGACACCAGACAAAAAAAAACCACCACGAGAAGCACACCAACAATAGGGATTAGAATCATTATTACTCTTATTATTACTACTATCTATTATTACTCTTAACAACAGCAATTATTGTTGTTGGTGTGGCTAAAAAAAAAAAGGGAAAAAACCCAACCCGCATGGAAAAATTTTTTTTTCGCCTGAGAAACAACTTTCTCTTTTTAAATGGCCTTAAGTTTCTATAATTACTGTTGAAGATATGAGTACAAAACAATTTCCCACTAGTACTAAGACTAAGTTTTCGTACTATTACTGTTAAAGTTCTTAAGAGTACGAAGCAATATACGTAGCCGACTTAGCATACATACCCAACATAATTACTGTTGAAGCTTTTTGAAGATGCACTGTAGCCAACTACTACAGTACTCCTAAAATAATTTGTTTTAATTGTCAAGTTTATATATTTTTATATGCGATGTCCCACAACTTTTAAATAAAGTTTGCTTAAGTATTGAAAAAAGTGTGATTTAAGTTTAAAAAAAAATCATTGATTTAAATCAAATAAATCGATTTTTTGGATTTCTGCAAAAAATCATGATTTTTTCCAACCCTGATATTGACGAGCGCATCTAGACCCGGACTAGTGTGTCATCACAAATCTAAACAACTTTGCCAAAGAAATTGTGTGTACGTCTAATTCATGAAAACCAATTACAATTCCTATCGTATCAAAACAAAAACTAGTAAAAGGGACTGCCAATTTCCAAATGGTTTGGGCCTTCAAAGGAGTGATATGATATCAACACACCAAAACATTCGCCAAGTTAATCGCACCAAATAATACTTTGGACGTTAAATGAAACCACGAACATTGCTACCGAAAGTAGCAATGTTCTAGTTTTCATTTAACCTTCGAACTATTAGTCGGTGCGGTTAACTTGGCGAATGTTTTGGTGTGTTGATATCACTCCTTTGAAGAGCCAAACCATTCGGAACTTGGTGGTTCCTTTTACCAGTTTTGGTTTTTGATATGATAGGAATTGTATCAAAACAAATGTAACTGCATGCCTTTGATAATTTACAATTGAGCAATTTAATCATACCTGCTAAGTATTTAAACACTGGATGAGCATTTGATCCAATCACATCAATCTTCTCAAACAGTGCAAACTCCGCCTTGAAGTGCGTTCGAATAAAGAGTTCGATCTCGTTGTTAGTAGCTGGTTCCTGTTGGCCAAACTGGTTACAAGGGAAAGCCAACACTGCAAACTTGTTGCTTTTATTGACAATATGATGAAGCTTGACCAAACCTTTGTATTGAGAATCTGTATAGCCGCATTCACTAGCCACATTCACTATTAATAGAACCTGGAAATGAAAATTACGAAATTAGTTAATCATACCATTACACTAGGACATGCCTGGTGCATCCAGAAAAAAAAAAAACAATTTTTCTGGCAGTCAAAATTGGTTTGTATTGCCTTAACGAAAATGTATACTACTGGATGATATTTCTCTCTCGGGGTGCTTTTCTCTGTCCGGATACGCCCAGCTGCGCCTAGCGTCATCTTTTCTCCTCTCGATATGTCATGGTGGTGACTCAAGAGGGGAGGTAGGGTGGGAACAGGTAGCATATTTTTTCGATTGGGCAATAGAAACCAATTGTGACTGCCGGAAAAATTGTGGTCTCTAGTTGCCGGCACGAAAATATCTACTACCTGTACACTTTTGCATTTACAGTTGACCTCGTCAATTGTGGCGGCGGGCATCACTTTGAAGGGCTACGCCGGGTTGCGAGCTGGGTCCCCCAAAAAGTTTACAAACTTCGCACTTTGTTGAAAATAAACAAAAACAATCCAGTTGGATATTTCTTCTCTCTTCCGGAGGTCTTCGTTTCTATTGTGGAGTGCTTAAGGGAGTTGGACAACACATCTGGTTGCGATTAAGGGTCCCAGACAGTGTAGCCCTATTTCTTGCCTTGACATGTCCCTGAAGTAGTGGCTTGTGACAACAGTGTGATTTTTCCAGGATGTGGATGGAGGATTTCCGAGATGTAATTGGCTGTGAAAGGCCTGAGATGCGGCGAGTGCACCGAGTTTGTGTGCTGTGACCCTGATGTTGTTGTCTGCGCTGTTGATGTCGTGGTTTTCGTGAGCTTATGTGGATGACCGTCTTGATTCAATTTGCGATCCTTGCTGTCGAGGCAATGTTGACTTCTTTGTAAACAATAGAAATGTTGGATTCGGCTTCCATGACACTCATTGTCGGTTGTTCTTTGATGTAATAGCATTCAGCTTGAACTGGACGGAGTGTTCTTAGGTTAGGTTAGGTTAGAATGTAAGAAGGTTAGGTTAGGTTCTTATGTAAGAAGATAATAATAAAGTTTAAGCATACATAAGCACCGGCAGCTGGTTGCCAGTTAATATATTTTACACGCCAAAATCGGCATGAGTACGAGGCATCACAGAGGCCTGCTTTTTCCGAAAATGCCAGGATGGAACACGGGACCTCTTGCACATGAGGCAGCCATGCTAACCACCACGAACTTTGCCCCAAAATATCAAAATGTGAATGCCAACATCTAGAAAGGACCTAATAAAACGTGGTGACTTCCCGGACCCCAGAGAAAACTCAGAATCTCCGAGAGGGCAGTGGCCAATTTTTGGTAAAAGGGCACAATCATTTTTTGGAGGAGACATTTTTAAGCAAACATTGTTTATTGGCTGCACAAAGTTTGCTGTTGTTTCTCAGGCACCACCGCACAATCAAAAGCGTAAAAAGTTCGGGGAGCAACCAAAAAAGTGGAAATTACTCCGTGATAACACTCAGTATTTACAAGAGCAACGATTTACGTTATGCTCTAAGCCGTGATCTCCTAATTTTCGTATTACACAAACCGTAAAAGTAAATGTAACATAATGACAACGAATGAATATAAAAACGAGTACTAACAGATCAACAGGTTAAAAATAAGCGGAAGTTGCTTGCTAAATTTATCTCACCCTTCCTCGGTACTTCTCCATCATTTCTTCATTTCCCTGAATATCTCTGACTTTGATCGAGTACAGATCCTTTTCTGCTTTTAAACTAACAATTAAAAGTAGACAAAACAGCCCAAAACACGGATAAATTACGGAGATCATAGCTATAAGTTTCACAAACACAAGAAAGCCACGTTGACAGATGCACGCCGATGCAGACGAATGCTTTTTTGCAATATTCAATGTTTGGCAGAACTCAAGTCCAGATATGAAGAAAAGCAATATTCCTATGTATCACTCTAAATCAAAATGAAACCTTTATCACGCTAAAAAATATATAAATTAATTTTACAAAGGATTATAATTAATTCGAACTCCTATTCTGAATAGAGTATTAGTTGTTTTAAAGACCGCTAAAATTAGTTGTAGTCTAATACTTAGTTTGACTCAAAAGCATATCGACGGATTATCTGAACTTTTACATTGCGCTGCTAATGAAGTTCATCTGATTTAAGTATAGCTTCACATAACAGAAATACAACAACACAAGAAAAATAATTTAAGCTAATTAACCAAAGCCATCTTCTCTTGTGTAGCTTTGCATCACTTTGCAAAGCTGCAAAGCTGTGGTTTTGAACGGCGCTAAACTTATTAAAGATTAAACAGTTGGAGCAGTTAGAGTTAGTAACTATTCACAAGAATATAAATCTTGAAAAGTTTGTAACGAACCAAATTTAAAATTAATATGCCCAGTTATTGCTGATTTTATAGTTTGGTAATACTAAATATTTTATTTATTTATTTCTCATATTTTGTAATACTGATTTCGCTTCATCCGGATCACACGGTCGGTGATCGCGCGTCATGGCCCTCGCAAGTCTGCATTTTTTTCTGTAGGTTAATTTTTCTTATTCTATGGTTAGTACTAGATAAATGTTTCTTTAAAACATAACGCTTATCCGCGCTTATCTCGTAACTTTAAGTATGTTTTTTTCCTCATTTTAGCCTTTATTCCGTACTACTATTCCGTAACAGTAGATTTGCTATATCCAGTCGTTGTATACGAATCAGAGGTCGCCAGCCAATCAAGATCTCGCATTTCCCCTATCGTCTGAAACGTCCATTTTTAAATCACTTTCTTGGCCGCTGTTGACAGTGTTACGTGTTTGATGCAATTGTTGGTTGGTAAATGGTACTCTTAATTATCTTGTGTTTCTGTTTAACCCGAAAGTTATATAATTGTTATGCAGGATGCAGCATTGTTAGTTAGTGAAAACAAATGTCTCCGGGTGTTGTTTTGACGAAATCGTAAGCTTTACAAGTTTTCCCAACGCTTCCAAGTTCATGTTCATTTTGCTGTTGGAGGAGTTTTGTCGAAGGTTGGACCTAGTTATGGACAACTCAAAATGTTTTAATTGTGAGTTTGTTGCACTTAACTTAAATTAAGGTGACAGTCGAGTGGTTATGAGAATATTTCGATTTTCGGCTTAATTTCGAATCGTAAAATTAGCGTGCATGACAGCAGTCTAGATCGGTTATGAATTGATAGAATGAAAAAACCGCCCAGCCCGGACGGTCTCTAGTCCCGGTTGGGGTTGCCCGGACTACAGCTATGCGAGTATGGATCCTGGCAAACCAAAAAGGTTTAGTTTTGAAGCCAACTAGAGAGAGTTGATTGTGAATTGCTAGGTTTGATTAGATAGGTTAGTTTTACTTGTTGCACTAATGCAAGATGAAAGCTTACTTTTAAACGAGTTAAGATGACTGGGATTGGAGACAGCCGTGATAAAAACCATTCCTTTCTCTGCAAACCCCCGTTTCCTTGGGGGGGGGGGGGGTGTAATTATAATGGTGAGTAAGTACACCCCCAAAAAATATGGGCACTTATGGAGTTATGGTGGTACGGACTGCGCAACTAGAAAACCCGAACATTACGGTAGTAAACGGAAAATATCTCTCTGAACGAGGCACGTAATTTGGAGAAAAAAAAATTAGGCCACGATTTACCCTTAATTTGCAGGTTTGTTTGCGTTTACTAATGTTCTGGTTGCATTCAGGTTTTCTAGTTGCCAGTTCATGCCGTGTAAACTCCAGAAGTGCCCTTGTTTGGGCTCGTCAGTCGAGAATACTCTGTGGGTGAGAGGAAAGGCCCCTTGCTGATGGTCATTTAACAGCAGATATCTGGGCTGGTTCCAGTAAGCTAAAAAGCGGAAACTACTGCTTGTTTGGAGCTCCATTCTACTGAATGTTAAAGACACCCAAACTTAGGCGAATAATGGCTGGTGATCGCTGTTGGTAAAGAGCTGCTCGATTTCAAGTGATCAACTGCCATGAATGGGCCTTATAGGGGTGTCTTAACATTCTGTAGAATGGAGCCCCAAATTGTAAAATCTTGTCTTTTCGACCCGGTTACTCCAGTTCGTAAATAAAAGTATAGAATAGC